>NJDC01005678.1:5752-52899 GCA_002245475.1 Calephelis virginiensis
GGCGACGCGTCGCCATGCGCAATTTTATCATTATGACATATTTAGTTCCTATCACAATCTGTTCTTTTCTGAATATTACTTTTACAAAATAGTATCGATTTTTACATCTGCTAGGCGCCCCGTGACGGTTCAAATTTATTATTAATTATTGAAGGTATCAAACACGATTTTGTTACAAATAACGTAAATTCAGGTGCTCGTTGATCTCTTTTGTACCTACCTATTGAGCGGTGGAAAAATTTATTGTTCATATGTTTTAAAACTACATGTGGTAAATTTCTAATATATAATTTTAACAAATTAAAATAAATTCAAAAATTTAATTTATCGAATCTGTGGTCTAGTGGTTCAGTTGTCGGACTTGACTGCATGAGGTCCCGGGTTCGAATCCCGGGTCGGGCAACATAAAGAAAATTGTATTTTTCCAATTTTCTAATAAAAAAAATGTTGCTCGGAATAGTATATGTGCCTGGTTGGCGATAGGCTTGCCACCTATCACATTGTGGGACTTAGTATCTTCGGCTAGTCGTGGGTGCCCTGGTTGTGCCTCTGCCTACCCCTTCGGGGATTTTTTTTTAAATTTTACATTCGAGAGGATATAAAGCTTAGGACCCAAAAGTACCCACTGAAAGAATATTCTAGTAGAGGAGACCGTGGGAGATCGACCTTCACCGATCTGATAACCAGATGAGACATATTTTTTATCGAATATAATTTATAAACAAGTATGCCTATAATTACTTGCCTATCTGAAAGTGCTCATGGCTATTTTTAATTAAATTAACTTTAATCGATTTTTTTTCGTCACTTTCATTCTTCTGATAACGAAATCAATTTTATGTCACTGTTAGTTTTTAACATACAGAATATGCCTCAGTAGGCTAGCCTACTCATTTTTGTGTATAGCTACCTGGCAAACCGATGTGAACCGGTAAGTCAATATAGGTAACCCCATCCTCCTGCTAACTTATCGAAAGTTATATCAAATTTTAGAGTATTTATTACAAAATCAGTCATATAGACTTGCCTGCAAAAACTCATACTTAGAGCATAGATAATTTCATTAAAAATAGCCATGAGCACTTTCAGATAGGCAAGTAATTATAGGCATATTTGTTTATAAATTATATTTGATAAAAAATATGTCTCCTGGTTATCAGATCGGTGAAGGTCGATCTCCCACCGGCTCTTAGACCATTCGGAAAGAGCCTTTATTTTTTTTTAGAAATATAAGTTTACAAATGATAATACTAATGATACAACTAAATTTGATCAAGTTAAAAAAAACAATATTGTTTTGTTTAAATAATAAAAGTTTTTTAAAAAAACCGTTTTCAATAATCCACGTTAGGAATTACACTTGACTCTTTACATATTTAGACCAATAGGATTATCTTTAAGGTATATCACAATATCTACTTATTAATTTTTTTTGTGGAAAAGTTAAATACATTAACCTAACCCCAAAGTAAGAAAATTATATGCTTGTGTAATGGCTGTAAGTCAACGATACTAAGACACAGAAATACTTAAATCTTTACTAGTATAAATTTAATAAACACTCAGACTCGGAAGAACAGACATCCATATTCATTATGCCTGCCCCCGTCGAGAATTGAACTTAAGTCTCACTGTTGGTCTAGCTAGCTAGGCGTGTTAGCTTACTACTTGACCAACGAGGCGGAATTGTAGGCGTGTTAATTAATTCTTAGCGAAAGGTATTCTGAAGTACATATATTTTTTACATAAATTCTAATAACTAAAATATTAAATTATTCTTTTTTTACATATGCGGGTGAAAATGAAGACCCGCATTGCTTTCACTTATAGCTAAAACTTAACTAGCTAAGTGCGAGTTTGAAGCTGTAATCTGAAAACGAAAAAAATTAAAAGATATATTTTAAAAATTTTTAAAATTGTTAAAGCGCTGGAAAACTTCCGAAATCGACTTAAATTTAGCTGTTTATATACAAAAAAAAACATTAATATTTATAGTAAACTCAAAAACGACTGGCCGGATTTTGAATAAATTTATATTGATATGAATTATGAATTACAATCTACACATTGAAAAAAAGAACCATCAAGTCTCACTCATTACTGACCGAGTAATCGCGTGACAAATACCTAAAATATACACCAACGAGTTTTCTGCTTCCTCCTTTTTTGAGTCGGTTAATTACAGGTTAACTTTTGTTGCTTTAGGCTCAGCAACTCGTGAAATTAGCAAAGGTTTGAAATGTTATATAGATCATAATCAAAGTTTTGCGTAAATTTACTCCAACTTCTGCCGTTGTAGTGTCACTACTTGCCATTGTTGTGTGTTGGTTTGGAGGCTAGTAGTTACCAAATAATACTTTCTTCTCTTTTTAATATCAATGCTACCTTCTATCAAATATTATGTTTGTATCATAAATGCTGTTAGGTGACAAATGTAAATTACTAGCTGTTTGTCCGCGACTTTCCCAGCTTGAGTAGTTACGATTTTAATACAAAGTTTGATCCCATATTATAGTCCTTCGGGGGTTGATTTAAAACAAAAGAACGGTTGCACTCTGGGAGTACCGGCAGAAGAGAAAACTTGAATATTAACATTATGCTATTTGATATTTTGGAATGGTTAGGGAATAATTTTACACGAATTGCTTTAATTATCAGTATGAAAGTACGATCATTTATGCACAAATATTCTTTTCATATCAATATCCTGCGTTTGGCTTGACAAAAACTCGCTAAAGTAAAAAGACAACGTGACGGTTAGAAGCGTCCGCGTCGTCATATTATATGTATAACGAACATTGCTAGTCTGCAAATAAAGCTTATTTTCAAGATGGAACAAATAGAGCAATGTCTGTTGATATTATACGTATCTGCTAACTTGTCTTGTGAGATTGTAATGGTAGGTATATTGCGACGTATTATCCATTGCGAATCCTATACTCTCCAGAAATATCTAAGCAATACAAAAACAGCAATGAATCTACGTTTTATTTTAGATCTCGCGCCGTCTTATTTGCGCATGCGCAGCGTTGTCTTACGTTCTGACGATCAAAAGTGTGCAACGCCGCTAAAGAAGTTTTCACTTCAAAAAACATTTAGAAACGTTCGAACCCAGATATAGCTGTGCAGATATTTAAAAATGTCATCAAAATCATTAGCAATTTAGCCGTCAAAGAGCAACAGACAGACGTTATTTTTTTATATTTATGAGTACTTGAGTTCAAACGTAGGCTATAATTTTTCAAAAATACGCCCCCAAAGGGGATGAAAGTTTTTATGAAATTCATCATGCTGATAAAGTTGCATATAAAAGGGTATTCATATTATATACTTGCCTATGTACAAAAATGAATAAACATCCAATTAAATTATTTCTTTAGCTAGAGAAAGAATATGTCTCTAGTTGTAAGTTTTAATTACCGCTATACCTTCAATGGATTACGCTATAAGTATGTCTACTAATATTGTAAATGCGAATGTAAGTTTATTTGGTACAGATTCAGCCGAAAACTTCCTCAGCATTAAACAAATAAATGAATATTCCTGGACAAGTTACACAAATTGAATCTAACCTCAAAGTGAACAAATCATATGCTTGTGATCTGAGTGTTAGTTAACGATTATAATACATAGAAATATATAAATAGATACTAGAATCAATTTAATAAAAACTCAGACCCGGAAATTTGGACATCCAAATATTTACCACAAAAATGTCAGCTACCGTTAGAAATCGAACCCGAACCTCGCGGTTGGTCAGTGTAGTTAGGCGTGTACGCTACCCACTCGACCAACGAGGCGGTCAACTTTGAAGAAGTATTCATGGAGGTATTAAAAGGTACTTTTTTATTGTAATGTAAAATCTAGTAGAGAAATAAATGGAAATCCAAATACAGAAGTATAAAAATGTTATTGCTAGTTATATGTATTAGCAAGATGTGACGACACTATTATAATGAATACTTAGCGTCATTTACAAATAAAGGAATTAATGTACAGCCAAACAAAGATGTACAGATAACATTTTTTGTTGTTCGTGGTTATATGCATGAAGTAATAACACTTTAATGGATTACATTATTTATAATTTAGGCGCAATAAAAATGCAAAAACCGGTTCCAATTAAATCTTAAAATGTCACGATCAAATACTCTTTTTTTAAATAGCAAATAATTTCGAGAAATGCTATCAACCCCCATTATCCCACTAGTTTCGTACTTAACAATGACATTTTTATCTATGTTGATATTATAATTAATTAGTTATATGACTCAAAAAACCTTTATTACATTATCGTAAAGTTAATGTAGGACTACCTAGGAAGCATGATCTACTTTTCCAAAAACAACCATCAATAACCACTCGCAAGAACATCATAAAGTTAATATAAGACTGCCTCGGAAGCGTGATCCAACTATTCGAAAGAGGCCATCAAAATCGGTTCGTTATTAGGCGCGTAATCGCGTAATAAACAAAAAAATAACGAAAGGAAGTAGTTAATTTGACTATAAATTGAAAACTTCATATTTTAAACACGGTTAATATTAAAGTAACCAAAAAGATCTAAGAAGAAAGAGCCTAAGGATTTTGTTCATCGCAGATTTTTTTAGCTATCTGATACGAAATTTCATTACGAAGATGGCATCTAATTATTATGTTTTATGTTTTCTTTTTCTCTGTATAGGTCTGGGTCCCTTTTTAAAAATGGCCATTGCCTTCCTGTCTGACAGCTAGTTCGAGGAGAGCATAGGTTAAAAAGTCACCTACAACACCACCGTTGTTAGAGTTCTGTAACATTTATAGATATGTTAATGCTTCCAATAATTTTATGCTGATGTGTATATATTTACAAAATTTAAGGTAATATAAAAAACTATAGCCGTAGTAGTCTACAACCAAAAAGTGGTAGAAAGTAAAGTTCAGAATTTAAGTCAATAACTGCGAATTATTGTAAGAAATATATTTTTTTATGTGAGAGGTCAACGAAGAAGCATACGGCTCTCCTGATGTTAAGAGACAACTGTGGCCTATAAACACCATATATTTTAACGGTGCGTCGCTGTTTAGAGGCCGGGATAGAAGCTTAATTGTGCAAGTCTGCCGGCTACCCTTCCCTCCAGACCGAAACATCACAGTGTCATTATATCTCTACCATCACATCTGACCCACATCTTAACCTAAGCATGCTCGCCTCTGACGAGCTGCCTCGCAGAGAAACAAATGGTCTATTTTACTCATACCAAGCGTTAATAAAAAAAACTTCAAGTTCTTATAGAATATTTTTAATATTTCGTATATTCCAAAAATCGTTATCAACCGACCGTGAAAGAAAATAATTTGAATAGATTTATGGACTTTCTAGTTTCTATTTATAATTCTTTAATAGTCCTAGAATAACGTATAAAAAATCGAATTTATTTTACACAGATTGGCACTCGTGTGGAACAGCTTAAGTATAATTTTACTCATTGTAAAATTAAAAATATATGGGTTAGCATACCGTTTAAGGACCAAGTAACTTATAACTTAAATGACTTACCTAGTGACTTACGTACATAAGTTAAAAATGTGAATACGTATTTATTAAGTCAATTGTTGAGAAGAAAGTAATGTTACATACGCTGTAATTAATATAGTATTTAAATATGCACATCAATTTGATTAATATTTTATGGTTGGACTTTCATTCACTAATTTTAATAAAAAACTGTAAAGCCACATATAGACGTGCGAGCAAGTTCGCAACTTGGTGCTCGATGCTAGAGCCTTGTGTCATTTACGCAAGGTCAGAGTGAAACAATATTAACTACTTAGTATGCTATGTCTCATGCTTGGCCTGCTCTGCATTAAACCTTTAATTTTTTTTCGCAATACAGCTATTTCTATATAATCGTTTTTTTATATTTTTGCGTTGATTTTAAGTTAGACTTTCATTTTTTAAGGAATACGAATGTGATCAATAAATGATCCCGTTTCTAGCATTTCTAGAACGAATCGAAAATTCGAGAAACAGGAAACATTTTGAAACACAATAGATTTAAGTTAAGGCTGTATATTGGGCTGTACTACCATAATTTTGTATAATTAGCAAACTTACGAGCATATTTAAACAGCTGGTTAAATATCCTATTCTTTTCAAATAAAAGAAATCAAGTTCACTCTAGCCAATTATCAATAATAAATAATTTAACCAGATGTTGGAGCGTAGTAACTACAAATACGGTTAACAAAATGTGACGTGTAGCTAAACAATGATTGGCCAGTTTTAAATTTATTTTTCAAGAGCAAATATTGTAATTATACGTCATTTCTAATGTATATATTTGAATACTTTAGAATAGTGTATCATAGAAATATAGTCTTCTTAAAATAAGTAATTATTTAAATACATTTTATAAATAATTATTAACGTACTAGTTATTTCCCGAGATTATAGGTCATGTGCAAACCGTATTCTGATTTGGAGAGTAGAGAAAATTTTAAATATATTGGATTAGATTTTTAAGACACTTTTTCTATCTTTTGAGTTTGTTTGGATTTTTATTTTGTGTTTATTTGTAAAAATAAGAAGATCCGTTTCCCCGCTTGGTTATCAGTAAATACTTAGGTTCTAGAGTTCACAGATCTACCCCACCGCCTTACTATTCCTACGTTCATTAACAACTTTATCTTGCCCTATTTTGGGTAGATGAATAGGATAGTAAAATTGGTTCAAGAGGTTTGGGCCTTGTCATCTAGAAACCCTAGTTTTAGCTCATGTTTAGTGATCATCATTGTCGGAAAAAACATTAATGGTTATTATTTGTAGTATATGTAAATAAATACCTAATCAGTTTTTTATTTGTCCTTAGCAATGGCAGCAATAGTTCCAAGGAGTACGAGCAATCAGCACCAAGTGAGACCAGCGGCGGTGATACAGAACCTCGAACTCCTACAGCTCCGGTCGACCGTTTCGAAGACCTGCAAAAGATAATCCTTCTCCAGCTACAGGGAAAATTAGAGGACAATCCAGTGGTGATTCCACCACGTAAGGACCTTAACGTGGTGAGGCCTGAAAATCCATCTATTGGAGAAATGGAAGACTTAGAACCAAGGTACGTTTTCCAAACCTGTAAAAAATACAAACGAAATCATATACATGATGATTTAAATTAGTATTTTATACAAACATAGATACATATCTTCAATCCAAGTCTCTCGCAGAGCAGCCACATATATAAAAAAAATGTATATTAAAATATTGTTTATGGTTGCACTCTTTAAAACTGTTCGACCGATTATCATGTATATCTAAGATTTGAAAATATGTCATAAAGTATATTTAATATAGCTTGGTGATGTTTAAGGCAGGTTCACGCTTGACGGGACATCTAGCTGTCCTCTTATCCTCCTTCCTTCTCCTTTGAAGTCCTAATTAAGTAAGTTTTTTTATTCGTTGCCGCTATCTACATGCTTTCGTTCCCCAACTGAAATCTTTAAACTGCCAAACGACAAAACTGACACAAAACTATTTGCAAGAAAATGTTGGTGACAGTATACCTGTTTTATTCATTACTAGAAATAAATCCTTTAACACAAACTTGATCCAAAAAAAACTTTACTACATTTTCTGCCAGTGTCGTCGTGTGAACAACATTTAAGAAATAAAATTGAAGGTTTACAAATGAACTGATCGCTATGAATGAGATTTCATTTCTTTAAGTTAATACAAAAAAAGATCGAAAAATTACTTTATTAATAATGACTATAAAACATTTTATTTCTTGCATTGTTAAAGAGAAATGTAAAACTTGTTGAGTACTTATTATTACAACTTAATGAGGCAGCTCATTAAGGAAATTATAAGTTATATAATTGACTACTTAAGTACCAAAATTTTTAAGTAATTAGTCTAAACCATTTTGTTGCCTAAATCAGTGTTAGAAAAAACGAACATACTCGGTAATGTAATGAAGATACTTACGTATAAATAAACGTTCAAATATTATAGAATAAGTATACTAATTTATCTTTAGTGCGGCTTACACCCTGTATTAATTTAATATTACACTCAAAATTTGTATTTTTAAACAATCAATATTTTTTGTATATAACTGGTCAGTTAACAAGCTCACAGCTCTCCTAATGCCTCTTAGGCAACCGTGACTTATAGACACTATGGATGTCATAGGTGCGTCGCTGTCCTGTGGCCGAGACGTTAGGCCAGTTGTGCATGTATATAGGCTACCCCACTCTCCAGACCGCAAAATAACATTTCTAGGGAGTTACTTTGACGTAAGGAATAGGTAAGGCAGTGGATCCGTACCTGGGCAAGTTGCTAAACAGAACTCTACCACCAGTGATCTTGTTGGTCATGACCTATTTGATCTATGCTGCTATTACGAGCTGCTTGGCATGGATGCAGACGATCTATTTTTTTATTATTAGAAAATTGGAAATACCATATTTTCTTTCTGTTGCCCGACCCGGGATTCGAACCCGGGACCTCATGAAGTCTAGTCCAACACTTGGACCGCTAAACCACAGAGGCTATAAAAAAATAAGTGAAATCGAAGGTAATTTTCACAGTTCCATTACTTTTACACTATGAAAAATATAATGGAAGCGAATGCGTTAAACACTAATTTCCTTACTTAAAAAATTAATAACTTTAGCATTATAATTTTCAGTTCGTTCAGATTTTAATAGACGTTTAAGTAATAAAAAAATATCTAGGTATGTCCTACAAATTTAAACGCAGCAATAGACTAACAGAAACAAATTTCCATTTACGACAGACAAATATTAATTTCCCCTCGGCCAAACGACTTTAATTAGTACATTTGCAATGAAAATTTTCTTAAGTTGGCGACAGTTGACATCTAGAAATATTTATAGAGCTGCGGACCGAATAGTTGCCTCGTTATTACTGTTATTAAATTATGATAATACGATAATTACAGAAGTTAAACGGTGGCTCCAAGTATTTGGTGCTAAGGATGTTCCTTTCGAGTTACTACAAAATTAACTCAATAATCGGTATTAACGTACTTAAGTCTTTGTTTGACTACCATTATGTCTATTATATTAGTATTATGTATCGCCTCTGTGGTCTAGCGGTTCATGAGGTCTCGGGTTCGATTCCAGGGTCAGGCACACACACACACAAAAGAAAACACAAAAGAAAATGCAGTTTTTCCAATTTTCTAAAAAAAATGTTTCTGGGGATTGGACACGTGCCCGGTTTGCAATAAGCATGCTATCTATGACATTGTTGGACGTAGGGTCTTTGTCTAGTCGTGGGTGCAGTGGCTGTGCCTCTGCCTACCTATTCGGGGATATGGGCGTGAAGATACCATTATGTCAAAAGTTTATGATTTTCTTACTTTGTGGATAAAATTTATTTGTATAATTACAATTATACTTACATACATATCAAGCCACGCCAAGTCGTTTACAGGGTAGACAGAAATTTGTATAACTAGTGTTATTTTATCTCCAAAAGAAGGTAAAACTTTTTCTTTTGTATGTTTGTAACGAGATTACTCTGACGTTAAAGAATCAATTTTGTGGTTCTTTTTTCGAAAGATAACAATTCCGAGATGATTCTACAATTTTATTAACATTCCACTAGTAGACAACATTCACAAGATACTTCCACTAGTGGATTTTGCTATCTGTATTTAATACTCCTATTTAAGCATTTTTTTAAGTATAGATAATAAATCGACTACAATTTCCGCGATTTGATTATTGTTTTTTCGAAATCGAATCGAAATTTTATTAACATCCCACTAGTGGATTTAAGTTTTACATACATACATACATATCTTCACGCCAAGTCCATTACGGGGTAGGAAGAGAGTATCAAGTGCTAGCCCACACGATCCTGACAAACCTGTCTAGCTTCCTTCGCATTCATTACCCTTTTCATATAAACACGCAGGTTTCGGGGACTCTTGACACCACCTTCGGATAATATCCGATTGATCTGATCGTGGAATGTCAGCCTTGGTCTCCCCGGGTACATACATCCATCCACATTAGCATTGTATATCTGCTTTGTAAATCTTTCATGTCATTCTTTCCACATGACCGAACCAGTCGAGCATGCCCTTACGCATTTTAACACCAACTTTTTCTTTCAATCCCACTCTTTCTCGGATCTCACTGTTCCGAATGCGGTCAGCGAGCGTTACACCACAGATTTTCCGTAGTGCTCTCATTTCGACCGCATTTATCCTTCTCTCATGCTCTTTCTGACATACCCAACTCTCGCTTCCATACAATAACGTTGGAATAAGCACAGAATTATGCAAAGCCAGTCTAGCTTTTTGACTTAAAACCTCGCTTTGGAATAGCTTACCCAACGCTCCATTCACACTATTCCCTGCACTCACTCTCCTCTCTACATCGGCGGTGTACCTTCCATCCCTGCTAAAAGCACAACCAAGATATACAATTATATTCTGTATTTAATACTGCATGCTAGGCAATTCGCTACTTAGTATAAAACAAAGTCGCTTCCTCTGAACCTATGTCCCTTTGTATGCTTAAATCTTTAAAACTATGCAACGGATTTTGATACGGTTTTTTTAATAGATAAAGATTGAAGAGGAAGGTTTATATGTATATTTTATACCTGTGCGAAGCTGGGACGGGCCGCTAGTTTAAGTAAAAATAATAAACCGACAACAGTTTCCATTACCACGTGCAATATACATTTTGTCAACATCCCACTAGTGGCTTTGAATTTCCAATACTTAATCCCCGTATTGGTCTGGGCTTCTTTGAAGAATAGACCATCTGCCCTACTTGCCAGGCAGCTCGTAAAAGGCGAGCATAGGCTCACCGTCACTAGCACCGTGACATCTGACTAGGTGGTAGAGTTTAGCATCGACTCGCCCGGATTGGTACCACCGCCTTAGTTATTCCTGCCGCCATAATGTGGTGACGTGTTCCGGTTCGGAGGGTAAGGTAGCCGGTAAACTTACTTATGCTCGAGGCCTCTAACATGCGGGCCTTAGGCTGGCAACGCACCATTACCACCTTTGGTGTCTCTAGGCGGCGTGAATTTCTTACCATCAGGAAATCCGTCTGCTTGTTTGACTTTCAATATCATAAAAAAAAGTAATTTATTATCACAGAACATATCAAATTTCAAACGCGTAGTCCTAATAGTGAATGAAAAAAGTGATTGTGACTTAGGGACACATAGCGTTGAAAAAAGCGGGAAAATTTCCCGATTTATTCCAATTTCATACTTCGCTATTATTCAAATTTCATTGGAAAATTTTAAGAAAAATAAATACTAAAACTGATAAAAATGAAAAACACGGAAAAGTATTGATGGATTTTTTGTAGAATGTTTTTGTTACGATTTGGAGGATAACAACCATTTGTTTGTATTGTCATGCACTCAATCCGGCGTATATAAAGTTCATATCACTCACGCATTACTATTTTATAAATTTCAAATGAAAAACATGTTTTATTTTCGAAACAAACTAAGAAATTTTCCATAAAACCATTTCTTTCGTAAGGTGTTTTTTTTCTAATTTATTTCAATGTGACAATACGGATAAAACGGTTATAAAAGACCTACTATTTTTTCTTTGAAAAAATCAATTAGTTTCTTTTGACAGATGGACATATTTATAAAACTTCTGACACTCACCTACGGAACCCTAAAAGCTCAGATCAATATCGACGTACTCAAGATATTTTGTATGGAAGCAATAACTTATCAGACGACATCCCATCATATCTTGAGTAGCACTTGTAGAAGCCTTCACGCATTCATTCCATTTAGTTTTATTGTCCAACCCCGAGCCTATCTTGACATTGCACGGTAACAGGATTTAAAATAAGATTCCTAGTGAAATTTGCCTCTCAAGATAAAAAAGGTCTTCCATTATATCAGTTCTTGTTGAAATTACGATATTTTATATAGCTTCAAAGGATAAGCGTGGGACAGAGAAAATTATATCGCCTCTCGCTAGACCACGTGACATTTTCTATTCAATTGCTCGCGCTCCTACGAGATTTGGTCTAATATTTACTTTTATGAAATTACGGGGACCACGAGGACCGCCCTGTTTGGATTTGATGCATACTTCAGTACTAGGTGAATGAATGGCTTTTAGGATGAAACTAACAGAAACAGTACCCACTATTGTAAAATATCCTAAGGTTAATAATGTATGCTTAATAGTATAATAGTTGTATAATGAGCATCAATGTCATATATTAGTTACACTATTTATAACTAAAGAACAGCTAAATCAATTAAGTCATAAATTAATTAGGAGGTAGCTTGGAATATAGACATAGGATACTTTTTATCTTATTCAACTACGAGAAAAATAGGAAAAACATCTGTTTAAATATTTTCCTTACAAACTGAACGGGTCGAACGAAGTTCATCGAAACAGCTAGTTTTGTAATGAAAGAAATTAAAAATTGGATTATTTATTTTACAACGTAGAATTTTATTTCGGAACGCGAAAGAAAGTTGTAAACTATTTAGATAACTGCGTTCCAGAAAACGACTAAAGCTTACGCGAATGTTCGTAGAAATCTTTTGGTTGTGTTAGTAATTTAGTAAACTAAATTAGGCCTAACTCTTTTTTAGCTTTCGAATATCCAACGCTGCTTAGACCAAATTTGAGCCAGTTCATTTTATGGCAGGTTGATTTCTTAATGCAATCTGCAATTTTATTTAATTCTTTGGCCCGCAAAGAAACAAAAAATAAATGTTATTGTTGCTATCGTCGGCTTTTGGTAAAATGTTAACAGTGTATTTAAGTATGAAAAATCACTTGCACACTTTCACAAACAACACAAAGTAAATTATTTAAATACAAAAAGCAAATTATTTAGAAAAATTGGTAAAAGGAAATAGATTCAAACTGCATACAAAACGCTGTTCCGTGTGAGTCATTCAGTATTTGAAATGACCATTTGTTTAAAACTATCCGAAAAGTGGGAAACTTGATGCAAACACAATTCAGACTAAAAGAGGGTTAATACATTTTATAACAGCTACATTTCTAAATTTAACCAGAAATAATAATAAATTAACAGACTTGTACCCATTAGGAATTTCAAACTATCTGAATTCCCAGTTTATGCAAACACAATTCAGGCTAAAAGAGGGTTAATACATTTTATGACAGCTACATTTCTAAATTAAATCAGAAATAATAATAAATTAACAGACTTGTACCCATTAGGAATTTCAAACTATCTGAATTCCCAGTTTATGCAAACACAATTCAGGCTAAAAGAGGGTTAATACATTTTAACAACTAAAATAAATTTTATAGTTGCTGTTATCGTCTCTTGTTGAAATATTAAGATTTTGGATCAAGTAGGTATACAAAATCACTTGTACACTTTCACAAACAACACAAACTATAAAAATTGCTAATATGCAAGAAACAAATTATTTAGGAAACTGTGTAAAACAAAATCGACTAAAACTGCTTACAAAACGTTGTTCCGTGCTAGCCATTTAGTATTCCAAATGTCCATTTGTCCTATATTGATCCAAGATTTCCGAATTACCACTTAACTCAAACATAATTCAAACCAAAAGAGAGTTAATAAATTTTATAGCAGCTGAATTTCTGAAGCTATTCAGCAATGTTAATAAATTAACTTGTGACCACAAGGAATCAACAAAATAAATTTTATAGTTGCTGTTGTCGGCTCGTCGTGAACTTTAACATATCGAGTATAGAAAACCATTTGTACACTTTCACAAATAACACAAACTAACTTACTAACTTAAGAAATAAATTATTCAGGAAAGTCTGTAAAATAATATCAACTAAATGTCCTAGCAAAACGTTGTTCCGTGTTAGTCATTTAGTATTCCAAATGTCCATTTGTCCTAAATTGTTTCAAGCTTTCCGAAAACCCACTTGACGTGGACACAATTCAGATTAAAAGAGAGTTAATTAATTTATAGCAGCTAGATGTCTAAATTTAATCAGAAATATTATAAATAAATAATTTAGGAAATCATGTAAAAGAAAATCACCTAAAATTGCTTATGAATCGTTGTTCCGTGTTAGTCATTTAGTATTCCAAATGTCCACTTGTCCTAAATTGGTTCAAGCTATCACAATTTCCACCTGACGCGGATACAATTTAGATTAAAAGAGAGTTAATTAATTTATAGCAGCTAGATGTCTAAATTTAATCAGAAATATTATAAATAAATAATTTAGGAAACCATGTAAAAGAAAATCATTGTGCCGTGTTAGTTATTTAGTATTCCAAATGTCTATTTGTCCTAAATTGTTTCAAGCTTTCCAAAATCCCACTTGCCGCGGACACAATTCATATTAAAAGAAATTATATTAATTTATAGCAGCTAGATGTCTAAATTTAATCAGAAATATTATAAATAAATAATTTAGGAAACCATGTAAAAGAAAATCGTTGTGCCGTGTTAGTTATTTAGTATTCCAAATGTCTATTTGTCCTAAATTGTTTCAAGCTTTCCGAAAACCCACTTGACGTGGACACAATTCAGATTAAAAGAGAGTTAATTAATTTATAGCAGCTAGATGTCTAAATTTAATCAGAAATGTCATAATTAAGTTGTTTAGGAAACTGTGTAAAAGAAAATCAACTTAAACTGCTTACAAACCGTTGTTCCATGTTAGTCATTTAGTATTCCAAATGTCCATTTGTCCTAAATTGGTTCAAGCTTTCCGAATTCCCACCTGAGGCGGACACAATTCAGACCAAAAGAGAGTCAATAAATTTTATAGCAGGTTGATTTCTAAATGCAGGTTATCGGAGTATGCCGCAAATCGAGAACACTTCACGTAGGCTCCTTAGTATTCAGTTCCGTCGTGTGTCGCGGAGTCTCGCCCACCTCAGCAACCAAATCACGTCCACTTATGTGTTCCACGCAGCCAAAACCAACACGCTGTAGGAAAATCTACCATGTAAATCTCGACATTAACGATCGGGTTAGGATGTGTGATAGCGATTTCTAAACGAGGAATTATTGCTCCTTTATTTTGCGTTTGGAAGTACCATGATCGTTGTAGCCCCTTTCTGTGGTTTTTAGACGTATCATAATCGTCACGTTTCAAGCTCCCAGGTCTTTAAAATGTAACAGTTGTCTGTGACATGGATCAAATCTTCTGCCCATCTAGTTTTGACCCGTGTTGGTCCGGGCTCCTTTGCAGAATAGACCATCTCCCTTCCTGTGTCGAAGGCTGAAGGCGAGCATAGGCTGACCGTCACTAACACCGTGACATCTGACTAGGTGGTAGAGTTTTGAAGCGACTTAGCGCCTTACCTATTCCTGCTGCCATAACGCAAGCGCTTGCCGTCTTCTAGGTATTCCAGTTCGGAGGAAAGGGTAGCTGGTAAACTTACTTTTGCTCGAGGCCTAACATCCCATCCTAATGTTGGCAACTCACTATTACCGTCTTTGGTGTCTCTAGGCGGAGTGAGTTTCTTATTATCAGGAAATCCGTCTGCTTGTTTACATTCAAATATCATAAAGAAAAAGTTCATCCGTCTAGTAGATGGTATCAACCCTATACATATACAGATGTTACTACCTTACTAGATAGTCGCTATCATATGGTCAGGATCTTCAGCCACGTTTGCAAGTCTTCCGGTTACCCTACCCTCCAAAATCTTTAACGCTATTGCATAAATAGATTACCTTACCTTCCTGAAGTAACATGATAGTGGCGAGCGTTGACGCTATGGCGACAAGAAAAATAAAACAATGGTACCGGAAAACTCGGAGGTTATATGTATCAACTATTTTTAGTTCTTTGATTACTAACTGTTGCCCGCGGCGTTGCCCACGTGGTTAATGGTCCCACATGAACATTTTTCGTGATAAAAACTATCCTAGTGTTAATCTAAGTTACGCTTTATGTGTGTGCCAAATTTTATGAAAATCGGTTCCGCAGTTTTTACGTGAAGGAGTAACAAACAAACGAACAAACATACAATCTTTCACATTTATAATATTAAGTGGATAATTCTTTCTATTGTTGCAGTGTGAATGCGTCAAATTTAGAGAGGTTTCAACTGAAAATAGCCCAGCATGAGCTGTACGAAGATGGTGAAACCTTGGTGAATGCTGTTCTCAAGGACATGGCCACCTCACCAATATTACACGTAGGTATGTCATTTAAGTACCATATTAGTTTACACAAGTAACGTTTTTTGTAAAATAAATAAAATATCTATATATATAGATATTTTATATACGATTTGTATACGGAGAAAATAAATGATGCTGTTACATAATGTGTAATTTTTTACTCTAACTTCTATGTTCTTAACATTATTCTAAATATTGAATTGTTTCCATCCATGGCATTTGGAACTCCATTATGTATTTTTTATATATATGAAAAAACACCTGCATTGCTTCATTTAATTTTTTTAAAACTATGAAATAATATAAAAAAAAATATGAATATTTGGAAGTTTTACCAAGCGCCGACGATGGAAAATATCAAATATGAAATAATATAAGCCAACCGGTTTTGCTTTTCAGGACTGTGTTAACTTATTGTAAGCTAATTAACAATTGACAACCGAAAACGAAAGTTTGGCGGTGAATGTGGGTACATTGATCATAATGATGACGAGTTAACATAGCCCTGAAGATGCTGTAAAAACGAAACCAGTTGGCTCATATCATTTCATAGTTTTACAAAAATATATGAGGGTCACTTGCACATTCTGCGGTGATATTTAATAATGAGTTATTCTGACAAATGTAAAGAGCTTTAACCCTAGTTCGAAGCTAACTCAGAGTTGAATAGTTAACCCGGGAACGTGCAAGTGGCCCTAAGTGAAACAGTGGCATGCAAGTGTTTTTGATAAAAAACATTTTTTTTTCAGTGCAAAAAAAAAAATTAAAAATTTTGTTTTTAGTTTACTTAGTTTTAGAATTGATCTTTTTACAGGATAATGTCAACCATCGTCTATTTTAAGACGATGCTGCCAAAATATTTTGATTTTTTATATTATAGACAAGTAAACAAGCAGACGGGTTTTTATTTGTAAGACATAAGCGTAAGCTTTTGTAAGAAAAAAGTAAGTAAGTTTTTGTAAGTAAGTTTACCAGATTTCCTGTCCTCCAAATTCCAAAATATGGTCAATGAATAGAGTAGTTCGAAAGACTTCCATCCGTATTCTTTAATACTTCCAGTCTAGTGGCTGGTGGAATCATCACCTCTCTACGTCGACTATGCCAACTATCAGTATATGACTGCCCTAAAAGATGAGCACCGTCTATTAATACGTGGTTTAAATCGTGTTGTCCATGTCGTCGTAAAAGTCAACAATATTGAAGTCACCCTTCTTTGTTTATTTTATTTTTTATCCCGTGATAGAAAAAGAAGGGTGACATAAATTTGATGTGTATGTGTTTGTTTATGGCATTACTTTTGAAAGATGGACTGATTTTGATGCGTTTTTTTTGTACTGGTGGTTCTTAACTACGTCACTTACAGGTTTCTGCTGGGGTTTTTATTTTTTATTTAGTTTTAGGATTATTAATTCCTTTATTACATTTACTATACTATTTTATATATAAAGCGCTTGGGTAATGTTAGCTGAGGGTGTTGTCAAGTGTCTCCATAACCAGCTTTTTGTTTGAAATTTTTTATCAATGAGGAAGAAAATCTCTAGGAATCGGGACACATGATCCTCGATACTCTCTGCCTAGCCCACAAGGGACTTGGTGTGAACATTTGTGTTTGCTTTGCCTAAGTTGATTAGTGAGCACTCCCGCGGCATCTCGTTGAGATATAGAAATAAAAAATATGTACATCCCAAGGTACAGTCTACTTATTTGCGTAATTTAAACACACACACATAAAAGTAAATAAAACTGAACGCACATTGAACTAAAATTATGTAAAACACTTTAAAAACAATTTGGCGCTTTTTATGCACTCGTTTTGTATTCTTAATTAAACTTAAAATTGTAAATATTAAATAATTATTTTAATTTACTTATTCATAATTCAACTATCAAAATCAAATTACTCCCACATCACTCACTCACACAGGGTTAACTTTACAACACTATTTAGAATTCTCAGACAACTTTCAAAATAAACTAAATTAGTTTCAAAATGAATAATCAAAAGGGATAGTAATTTTATAAAATATCCACGTATTCTCCTTTGTATAAAAGGCATATGTATATTAGATGAAGTCGGGACTGCAATCAGTTGTGGGTTAGCGGTCTACGGACAATGGTACCACAACAATCTCGCCCTTTACATTATTAGCATTAAATATTTAACCCACTTTAAATGGATTTCATTGTTTTCCTCCATGATATAGTTCAGATCCAATTCCACCTCAGCAATCACTAATTATTATTTAATTTATGCCAGAGCCAGATCTTGAAGAACTTTCAGTTTTGCTCTTAATTGGAAATTATTTAAGGAGTTATTTCTTACTTGGCCAAGGCCATGTACAGTTAGCTAAAAATTTCGAAAATAATGTTGTTACAAGATTTTAATTTGTAATTAAAATTATGTATTTAAGAATAACTAATTTGGGTGAAGTTTGATGTAGTGGATACCTAACTGTTTTGCTAATCAAGTTCATTGTATAGTCCGGTGAAGTTGTAAAAACCTCGCGGTTAGATAGCAAAGACAATATTACTAATCTCTGTTAGATAGCTAATATTAATTCATTTATCGACTCCACTAAACAAAATTATATTTTAACAATGAAATTGTCTGTAATCTTTTAGAGATTTTCTAGACAATTTTGCTCTCGTACAATAGTAAATTTCATCTTCACACTAACTTAATCTATATACTACTAGCTGCCTGTTCCGGCTTCGCTCGGGTGTTAATTTTTTTGATCATAAATTGAGATGTAAGCTATTCTATCTTTCAAGTTGGATGAAACTGCTTCCATCTACCGCCTTACCTATTTCTGCCGTCATAATGACTCTATCATGTTTCGGTCTGGATGGTAGGGTAGTCGGTAGAATTGCACAATAGGCTTTCTATCCCAGCTATAGGCCAGCTACGCATCTGTAACATCTATGGTGTCTAAAGGCCACAATTGTCTTTTACCATCAGGAACCGTGCGCTTTTCGCTGAAATCTAATGTAAAAAAACTAAATACTCATTTAACTAAAATGTACGAAGAACATAAGTCTATCAGTGGGATTATGAGACGTCGTGGTATAATGCTGAGGCATGATGTACCTCAACACTCCTGTGATGTATACCCCTTACGCCATAAAGTAAATGTCTGTACTACTGAGTTTGATTTTTACATTTTTATTACTACCTGTTGCCGCAGCTTCGTTCTTGCATTATTTTTCCCGCAGGTTTCCGTTGAGATATCGAAATGTATTAGTCACGAAATATCAAAATAGGTTCAGTAGTTTCGGTGTTTATCTCTAACACACATTGCGGCAATATATATTACAGGTATACTCAATGTTGCCGGAATATTAGTTGTTAAGCTTTTTATGACCTGTTTTACCTAAACAGTATAAAAATATACTATTTTTAACACCCTGCAGCCTTCTAATTATCTTCCTACACCAAAATTATACCATGTAGTAGTTTTGTTACTACCAAATCGCTCTCAAATTTCAGAAATTAGTATAAATTTAAGATTCGTTTTAAGTTATGCTTGTTTTTGTAAATTGTTTAGATTTTAATTAACCGGATTCGTGTGACTAATGAAAAAGCATTTTACAATTTTAGAATACCTTTTCTTTCTTTCTTTAGGTTTTGGCCTTCACGTTAGTATTTAGCCATTATTCAAGTAGAAATTTGCATCAAATTTTATATCAATTTGAATTAATTTTCATAGTCATCAGTCATAAGTAACGTGACCAATTCTCTTTCGGCTCAAAACGGGACACCAATTTTTTCATCAATTAACAATTGCATCTTTACATAGTACGATAAGTTAATGTGTTTGTGATGGAGAAAATTTAAGTTACTTTCAATCATAAAAAAATATATTTATTTATTGTATTACGGGACACGTACAGACGGTTGCACATAATGATAATACTTGAAATTCAATTTGAGACACCACGATATACAACCGAAAAACGGGACGATCCCGTTCAAAACAGGACGTCTGGTCACGTTAGTCATAAGTCGTTAGGAAGTCATGTCAGGCTCTTGGGTAAAGCGGTGGCCTGTTTACTCAAGCTCATGTGAGGTTTGGCGGCAACGAGGAAATACACGATACGCTATTTTCTTCATGATTATTTCATTTGTGCTCTTTCACTGAACAAATTTGTACAAAATGCCACCAAAATTGACTAATTTCACTCAATATTAACACGAAATTTAATAATTATGAAAAAACTTCGACCATCTTTTCTCTCGATGGCGCCAAAACTCTTTTAGAATGCCTTTAATTTAAATTCTTTTCATCCTTGACAGAACAAAAAGAAGGAGGAACTCAGTTGAAACTTATCATCGACTACCCGAACGGCGTGCAAGCTCTTTTCAAACCTATGAGGTAAGATATTAAAAATTTTTCTCTTAACTGCATTTAATAGAAATCCATTATATATTTAACACTAGCCGAGTCGGCGAACTTTGTAACGCTTGACTTTAACAGTTATTAAGTTAAGTTTGTATGAATTAAAGCAATGTTTTCCCCATTTTCCCTAGATTTTTACCGGTTTTTTCTTCATAAGAACCTTCTCCTGACTAACCAATATAACAAAAAAAGAATTAACGAAATGGGTCTATCCGTTCAGGCTTAATGCGATGACCACGCGAAATGGGGTTCATTTTAATATGTACTTGCGGTCCGGTACGTGTTTCGCTACGTTTAAACTGAAATATTATTTTTTTATCAATTTTAAAATTTAATCCGTTTTAAACAAAACAAAAAAGAAAAAAAAAACAACTGAAAAAAGTTTCAATCTGACTGAAAAATACCCATTAAACAAATGGTCAGCCATTTATTGAAGTCATTTGTTACAAAAAATGTTATAAATGAAGGACCGCTCCACCGATTTTATGCAAACTTCACAAAACCATCTACTAAATAGTCCGAATGAAGCCGAAACATTCGGGTTGGATAGGTGAGCCCGTACTTGAGTTATAAAATTACAACGAAAAGTGGCATTGATTTTTATATACAATAAGATAGATAAGATTCGACTCGCACTTTTTTACACAAATATTTTTAAATCAACTGTTTTACTATTTTCGCTTTTTTTCGTACATACATTAGAGTTTGTTAAATAATTTGTTAAAAATCATTTGCACAGTATTAAATATGTAAAACGTTTTACCACACATATTGCATCTGAGATAATTTTACATTTTTTACATTTTGCTAAAAAATTCCACATTTTTATTTCAACTACATAAATATATTTTTTCTTTCTTAAAAATAAAATAAGGTGAGATTCTCTATTGTATTTTTATTGCAACATATTCGAAGTAACTTCGAACGTTGTTACTATAGCTTCGAGTACTTTAGTTGCAAGTTTGTTGTTGGCCTAAGAACAACTTAAGAACTTCTGTCACCTTGTTCAAAGTGTATGGTTCCATTCAACTAACTTAGTGGTTCTTTCACACGATCGGCTTATGGGTTCGGAGCTACGAGTGTTATTGATGAAGTTTTTCTAACTTCTCTAGTATTGTTACAGTTATATTGTGAACAACTTACACTTAAGCAATTTGGACTTGTTAATATAGCGTTTAAATAATTAAAAAGAAACTTAACTGTGTTTTTAATTACTTGATTGATTATTGCTTATTGTCTTTGTGAGAGAGAAAATATTTTTTTTTCTGTATTGAAGTGGCAGCCTTTAATCGATGAGTATCTTTAAAATCTTGCATATGTGATATTATGTACATAATATACCTCCTTACTAATAAAACTTTCGTACCCGTTGATCCGGCGTGTAACTTCATTTTTCGTTAGTAAAAGTGAAGTTACACACGAGATCAACGGGCGTGTAAATTTTAAAAAGGGAGTTAGGATATATCATCGACAACGAATGGATAGATATAAAAGTTAAACCTGCTTACCTAACTTAAATATATAAGAGGCGATCGTTCCAGTTTCCAATTGATATAGATGGCATAGCACATAGTGAAATAAGGAAAAGCGTATTGATTTTTCTTTCGGATCTTCTCAGTTTGTTTTCGTGTTAGATTTTGGTACCACACAAGTGCCACTTATATGAGCTATGTAGAACAAACGATTTTCTATATTTGTTTTTATTAAGTACATTTTTAATAGTCTTAATGAATAAAAAAAACGTTTAATGAATTTTATGACTTGTAGTGGGAAAATGTATGACCCCATTTACAGCTGCATTTGTTAAACTAAAAATAATTCGAAAAATTATATTCAGAATTCAAACTAATCAGAAAAATCCGTTTCACTTTTAAAGTGTCCCATTTTAACCGTTTCCAAGTAAAAAGAAATTAATTGCCGTTCCAATTCATAAGCATGTTTATTTAGAATTTTTATTTTATTTTTTTAAAAACTGTCTTTTTTGGAAAAGTTTTGGTTATCAAATTTATTTACCAGGATACAGTAACATAAAATAATATTTAATAATTCAACGTCACTAACAATTTTCAAAGTGACAATGAATGGCAATACTCATCAGAATTAGCACGAATATTTTTGTTTTCGAATACCTGTATCTCGAAAGCTAGAAAATAGATATACCTCATTTTTTTTAAATAAATTTTGTATAGAGTAAGAATTTCTTGACGGATTGCATGGCAGAGATGGCTTTGAGCGACAAGACCGCCTTTTGTAATATTTTTATATCTTGCAAGTTTGCTTTCATACTGTACAATAAAGGAAACAAAATTCTTCACACTCATAACCCCAAAGACGTAGGCAGAGTCATAACAAGAGCACTCACGACTAGCCGAATAAACTAAGTTCTAAGTGATAGGTGACAAGCCTATCGCCAACAGTGTACATATCTAACCCTGGGCTAAGTTGTTTTTATCAGAAAATCGAAAAAACATATTTTCTTGTCGTTGTCCGATCCGGGGATCTTACTCGGGACACTGATTAAGTCCCACACTAAACCGCTAGACCACAAAGGCAATTTATTTTATTCATATTGTACAACAAAGAAAAATTAAAAACGACTAAGCCTCGGATGTCAATTGCAAAAGTAAGCCTACCGACTATTTTAGCCTTCAACCAACAAGAACATGATAAAATATCAGACTTTCTCGAATTTGCACCAAAAAAATTAAACCGGTGGTATTAACGGGTACTTATATGTTACTGGATAATGATAAATCCGTATCACTATTATTAGTACCATAAATATAGCGAAACTGTATTAGCAACTACCTGTTGCCCGAGTGATTAATGTGGGAATTGTCGGGATAAAAACTATCTTATATGTTAATCCAAGTTACTCTCTATGTGTGTGCCAAATTTCATACAAATCGGTTCGTCAGTTTTTGCATGGACGAGTAACAAGCAAACAAACAAACATACAAACGTTTGCATTTATAATATTAGTAGGATTATTGCTTAGACGTAGAAGTAGTAACTGATAATAATTTTGACTACTTCCGGTTTTAATAACTCAATCTTTTTATCGAGATCAAGATTTCGACAACTATTCGAAAACGAAAACCGTTTATACTAGGCCTACAGACTGTAAAAGTACCCGGTCTAATCATTGTCCTCCAAAGGATCAAATTACAGGACACTTAACTACTTAAAAATTGGAAACACAAACGCGTTTAATTTCACGACAGAATTTTTTACGTCAAGGCTTTTTATTACGCCACGGCTGATTTACCCGACGGCTTTCGAATAAAATTATATACCCTGGGGGGTGAGCTAGTGACAGATCAAGAGACCGCTGCGGATCTCGAACTATTCGCCCTGGGACGATAAATTTAAGACGGTTGAGGACAACCCTTTGCTCGATAAGTTATCGGTTACGAGTTTATCGAAGGTATCTTGTGATATATGTGCAACTTAACATTTGAATATCATTCAATTATTTAAATTTGTTATCACAGCCCTATTTTGCCACCGCCTTACTTACTTTTTAAATGCCTGTGTTGCTAACTTCGGTGTATCTAACCACATGGACTTGGGTCTGATTTCCGGGTCGGGCAACTAGATAATATCCGGGTTTGGATAAATTGTAGTTTTAAATAGTATTTTCGGCCAATAATTGTCGATGTTATCATTTTGCGTATAACAAACTTTGTTACTAGCAACGATTGTATCTTACCTTCTGAAATCCATCTGGATCTGACATCATAATGGATGTATGAATGTATGTATAAACAAATGAATAAATACACTTTATTTTGCGCCAACAATTACAATATAAGACAATGTCACATTAATATTCCGTGTATTTATTTTCTACAAATAGGTATCATGAAAACAAGGATATATTGAAATAATTTCAATTTGTGCCTTGTTACTTAAAAAAGTTCAATATTAAGTTCAATATTAAAACTTTTTAGTTAAAAAAACTACTGTAGATATGTCTGAAACCACAAAGAAAAATCTTTAAGATTTATCTTAAGAACACTTTAGATAACATAAGATGATAACAGCAATCGATAAAGGCGCTATCGGCCGCGGGAGATCCGTGCCTTATCACTTCGTAATCACTTTATTGTCTTAAGATTATACACTTAAATACTAATTTTAAATTTAAAGAAGCAATCGTTTTTCAAGTGATTTACTTTGCTTGATTTTTTAATATCTGTTTTTATTTTTCAAGAAATAAGACTGCGACTACGAACATAGTTCACTTGATCCTAGGCCGTGGCCCATATTATCTAAAAATGTCATAAAACGTTATGTATTATAGATCTATTCTATGTATTCTTTGTACTATAGTTCACTTACTAGCTTCCGCCTGCGATTTCGTCCGTGTTACTGCAGTATTTAATGAGGAAGGCAAAACTTACAAGCCTATAATCTTCCTCGATAAAGGGGCTATCTTACACTGAAAGAATTTTGAAATCGGACCAGTAGTTCCTAAAATTAGCGTACTCAAGCAAACAAACAAAGAAACAAACACTTCAGCGTTATAATATTAGTATAGATATCCAATTCGGAACAAGACGATGTCAATAACTGAGATTATGGTGGTCAAGTGCTAGTGATAAGTGGTAAGCAATTAAAGCTATGCTCGCCTCTCACATGCTGCCAGGCAGAAAGTCTGAAGCCAAGTTCTATATGGCAAACCCAAACCAACAAGTCTCCTTAACGACCCAGGTCCGTTATGTAGAGTGCTTGTAAAAAATACCTGTTTCGTGTAAATTTGATATAAAATAAATACTCATAATTAATATAATATGATTAGACCGCACTCAGAGACGTCTGTTCACAGTTAATCTATCATTATTTAAACATTTCTTTCCAAATCTGTTTTTTCTTTCATTTCCTTTGCGAATGACTGACTAAGAGATAATTGACGTTTCTGGATGCGGCCGTAATAGTTATTTATCTATTGACAGGTTCGCCCGAGATGTCCAGACGCTACCGAACCACTTCTACTTTTCCGACTACGAACGGCATAATGCAGAAATCGCAGCCTTCCATTTAGACAGGTATGTTTTCAACCATTTTCGGCCAGCTACTTACTTGATATTAATATTTTAAATCCAAATAAATTGTTAAATTTGCAATTTTCCGCCAAAAATATGTACGCATATTATGACGCGAAAGAACAGGAAAGACAGTGCGTTATGAATGAAATGGATTCACCAGAATCCGAAAATTCCAAATACATCCAATTTCACACATACACACTTATTACACATTATACTTTTTTTTGGCGGAAAATAGCAAAATCAATCATTTTATTTCGATTTCAATATTGATTACCGCAAAGTAACTCCTTCTAACAATTATTATTAAGTATTTAATTTCCTACTGTCTGTTGCTGTCCAGAAATATTTCTTATTTATTTGTATTGCAATTCGGGTATCAATTAAAAATACGTCGGATTGTATTACTCAGTCGAGTCTTAAATTTTAATAATAGAAAAATAGTTAAATATGTTTAGAAATGCATTTTATAACGAACATGGTTTTAAGAAAGTTTTACTTATCTTGATGGTACAGTGCTTCTTCAGTATATGCGTTCTGATTGCGTATATTTTTAGAGATGATCACTGGGTATAATGTGCATTAAATAGCTATCAAAATATGACGTGTTTTATATTTGCTCTCTTTCTCTCTCTCTCTCTCTTTTACTCTCCAGTGACCAACAGAAATACTATAGAGATAGCAAATACAAAACACGTCATTTGACAGCTATTTGATATACACTTTACCTAGTGATAATCGATAAAAATATACACAATTAACCCCCAGGCCACAAGATAATTACGCTCCAATACCATTAGAATTATTCATAATCAACAATTGTCTATAACTTACCACCAAAGTCATCTCCTTCTATGCCACAACAAAATTTTGAGGCCCACGATATTACGTCAACTATTGGCTTTCAATGGGCCATTATTATGCTGGGTTTATCCAAATTAAATACTGATCACAATGGATAGATGGATGACGTCACTGACATATATGACCCCGTAAATCGATGTGTATGTAATTTGTAGGTGTCATAATATTTTTTACATTTGACATTTTAAATAGTGATTTAAAATGTCAAATGTAAAAAATATTATGGGTGAATATTCAATCTTAAGCCATTGGTTTTTCTTGTGGTTTTTCTATACTACGATCATGTTGTCACTTCTTAGTAATGGTTTACGTACTTACATATCTACACGCAAAGTCCCTTACGTGGTAGGCGGAGAGAATCGAGTACTAAATCGCACGATCCTGGTAGATCGGCCTGGCTTCCTTCACGTTCATTACCCTTTACATAAAATCAGGCCAATTTCTGAGACTCTTGACACAACCCTTGGATAATATGCAAGCGATTTGATCGTGGAATGTCAACCTTGGTCTCCCCAGATACCTACATCCATTCACATTCGCATTATTTACGTACGATATACGAAATACATTTTAAAAAATGATGCCGTTACTGAATTAAACCTGTACTTGAAAAACACGAAAAAAAGAAGAATCGTCACGTCCGTGACCCCGAAATAGTAGCACAGGTACAACCAGGGCACCCACGACTAGCTGAAGCATTAAGTCTCACAATGTGATAGATGGCAAGAATATCGCCAATCAGGCATATATCCAATCCCGAAAAACGTGATTTTTATTAGGAATAAAAAAAACATTTCTCTTTGTTGTTCGACTTGGGGATCGAACCTAGGATGTCATGCAGTCAATTCCAACACCGGACCGCTACACCACAGATGCGATATACAATACATACCAAATATTTTAAACAAAACAAATATGCACCAAAATATCACCGACTATATTTTATACGCTACATCAATTACATGAGCTGAATATGTTATGTAGAGACGCACAGGTCATAAAAACTACGGAAATATCTATCCACCTAACCTTCGCCCGCTGCTTCGCACGTACGTCGTTTTAATTATTTTATCATATACTTACCTAATCTTGTATATATCCGATCGTTCGACATGGCTTAGATTTTAATATAAAGAAAAACTTTTTCTTTTAGTTAAAACGGATTCTAATTGGCATGGCGTTTTTTTATGAACCACAAACAAAAAACTCCATAAATAAAAAACTCTTTATTTTAATTCGTTGCCGTTATCGAGCGGTCCGATGCTGAACTTGACTTCATGAGGTCCCCATTTCGGTTCTTGGGTGAGGCAACAAAAAAATGTTTTTTTTTTAACTTTCTAGTGAAAAACAACGTTATCCGGGAGTTGATACGTGCCCGGTCAGTGACAAGCTTGCCTATCACATTGTGGGACTTAAGGCCTCACTCAGAGACGTTAATAAATATGTAATCTATCACTAGGTCACAAGTATAGGAAAAGTCGACTTAATGACTGATTGAAAAAAATGTCTATAAGTGCAGCGGTTAGTGTCTTCGGCTGGTCGTGGGTTCTCTGGTACCTTAACTTCATGAGGTGCCCAGTTCGATCCCAGGTCAGTCAACAAAAGAAAATGTGTTTATTCAACTTTCTAATAAAACGACTTTGCCTGGGATTGGATATGTGCCCGGTTTGCCATAGGATTGCCACCTATCACATTGTGGGACTTACGGTCGCACGCAAAGACATTAATCAACATTTAATCTGTCATTAAGTCATAATTTTGAATAGAAAATGTAGACTTAAAGACTAATTAAAAGATAATTAACGTCTCAGTGTGCGGTTATTAATGTCTTCGGCTAGTCATGGGTGCCCCAGTTGTAGGCCTACCTCTTCGCGGATACGGGCAAGTGGATTTTTTTATTCCAATAGTATAGTTATAGGTATAGGTATATATAGGTATAGTTCCAATAACCAAATTTGTTTTTCTCTAGAATCTTCAATGTACAGACAAAGTTTTTCTAATTTTATATTGGTTGGATATTGGTGTGCGTGATTTATTACTATGTTGTTTATCAGATAGTTTTATATCGTGTTAGTCATGTCATAGTTCACGTGTTATGTGATCAATAAATAACTGAAAATTTTAAATATAATGACACATCGTAGGTGTTGACGATTATCTTGTTGTATAAAATAAGAATTTCCTCTCCTTTTAAGAATGTTTACCATTAGACAAGCCATCCCTGTTTCACCAACATTAACTGTGTTTAGAACTGGTGAAAAGACTTAATAAAAAAAAAACATATTTTTAAATGACGCAACACTTGTACTGTTTTACGTATCACTTATAATTTATTATTTGATAAATAGCCTACCGGTTTCGCTTATGACAGCATCATGATGCTGTCATAAGGGAAACCGGTAAACCCGGAATATTTGAAAATATGAAATAAAAAAAAAATATGTAAAAATGTGGCATGCCTATCGCAAACTGGCATATACCATATCCCGGGCAACATTGTTTTTATTAAAAAAAATAAAAATCACATTTTCTTTTTATTGCCTGATCATCACCAGCTACGTTCCAGTAAAAATCCCATCGACGTCGGTCCAGCCGCTTCAAACCAGAACCAAAAATTAACAAAGACAAACATTGTAAAATATGTTATTTTGACATATTCATTCATATGCATGTAAGAAGGCGGTCAATAAATATTACATACAGGCACTCCTATTAAGTTTATTTATGTTTATGAATATTATAATTATAATGATATAGCTCTTCGTATTTTTTTCTATATTAATTTTATTCAGGGATCCTTATATAGTCTAGACATCCAGGATTATAATGAGATCTTTATGTATAAAGAGCTCTAACAATTTTATTATACATATCAATGCTAAAATGTTGTAACGTTAATTTTTTCCCCCCTAGGATATTAGGTTTCCGACGCGCCATGCCGGTAGTGGGAAGAGTCCTAAATATGACTACAGAGATATATGACGTAACCGAGGGAGACATTCTAAAGACTTTCTTCGTTTCCCCCGCCAACAACTTCTGCTTCCACGGCAAGTGCTCGTATTACTGCGATACGGGTCACGCGATTTGTGGCAACCCAGACATGTTGGAAGGAAGTTTCGCTGCGTTTTTGCCACCTTCTGATTTAGCTGAACGAAAAGTGAGTACTTACCTAATTGTACGGTGTATATCTTCACGACCATATCCCTAAAGAGGTTGGCAGAGGCACATCCAGGACACCCGCGACTAGCCGAAGACATTAAGTCTCACATAATGATAGGTGGCAAGCCTATCGCCAATCGGGTACAAATGCAACCCCTTTATTAGAAAATTGAGAAAACACATTTTCTTTTTCTGTTGCCCGACTCGGGAATTAAACCCGGTATCTCATGCCGTCACGTCCAACACCGGGCCGCTATTCTATAGGTTTCATATATTTTTAGTGTACAAATACAGACTTACTTGTATATACACGCGGCTTCGTTTGCATTTAAGTCATTAAACAGTATTCTACGTTACTTTTACTGTAAGAATATATATACAAAATTTAATGGTGATTAGTTAAGTTGTTTTTGCGTAAAAGTGTAACAAACAAACTTACATCGCATTTATAAATTCCATTAAGAAACCGATAGCTCGAGATCAAGATTCACCATCTGTAATGCAATAGCTTGGATACTTCCAAATTATGCATTTGATTTTGTAACTGAAAGTACTATATTATAAACACATTTATGGGCTAATATTTTAATATTTATTTCAGGTCTGGAGACATCCTTGGAGAAGGTCTTATCACAAAAGACGGAAAGCCCAGTGGGAACTACAGTCCGATTATTGTGAAACGGTAGATATGTGTTTATGTTCTTAAGATGTGTATTTTTTTCATTTAGGAGTTATAGCACAAATAAATTCTAAGTCATCATTATTTTGACAGAAAATTATTATTGAGGAAACATTTAACTATTTTGTAACGTAGTAGAAGGAATACGTGTGACTGATTTTCGGATACGTTTGTCTAAAATTTCAAATAATATATTGCAGTGAAATTCGAATGGAACTATAATATTTGAAAATTAATTTATGATAAAATACATATTTGAATTTGTGTTATGTTAACAAAAGTAAGTAAGTATCTCCACACCCATATCCCTGCAGGGTAGGCAGAGGCACAACCATAGAACCCACGACTAGCCGAAGACACTAAATCCCACAATGTGATAGGTGGCAAACCCATCGCCAACCGCGCATATGTACAGTCCCGGGCAATGAGAATTTTATTAGAAAATTGAAAATAAACATTTTCTAATTTTTTGTTGCCCGACCCGGGGATCGAACCCGAGACCTCAAGAAGTCAAGTCCGACGCCGGACCGCTAGACCACAGAGGCGATTTATGTTAAAAAGTATTTTTAACATTAATTCGAAAAATATTCAACTTCTAAGAATAATAATATCAAAATCAAAAATTGTCAATTATCCACCTCTTTTAATATTTGACCGCCTCGTTGGTCGTGTGGCTAGCGAGAAAAAAATTAAAATCACATGATTGTAATGAGGATAAGAGACTAGCGTGGAGGCCTTAGTTCTTAAAAATTTGTAACCGTTATTTGGCTAGGGTGTTAGGTCTTTTCTGCAGATCTACTGGCTACCCTACACTACAGACTGGAACAATACTGTTGTTATTATGATGCTAGGAATAGACAAGACAACGGAAAGACTACAAGATTTCTGAGCAGCAATCAGCATTCTACCAACAGGAAACTTATTTTTAAACAGTTTTAAATTAATCATTTATTGCAGGTGCGAAACACTCCTCCTTATGACTCTGGTCGTCGTCTGCTGGACCTGATGGACATGTCTATCTTCGACTTCCTCACCGGGAACATGGATAGACATCATTACGAAACGTTCAAGTAAGAACAAACGGAGAAATCTATCATTTACATTATAAACTTCTTGCCAATACATTTTTCCAGCCATCAAACATGACTTGAATTTGTTATAGGACTCTCTTTTAAACACTGGAACCCTGGGCTCAAATCTCTAAGTCTATCCCTACAACTTTTTTTGGAAAATCTTTCCATACAAATGTTATAAATGTCTTTTTATTTAACTGTCAGTTACGTTTTCACGGCTAAACTTCTGGATCAATTTTAATGAAATTTATATGCATTTCGTCAGGCCACTTTTTTAAAGAAAGAAACCCCTGAAGGACGAAAGTTTATATAAAATCTAGACCTGAAAACAGCTTCTATTTTCTCAGACGGCTTTGTAAAAAAGTTTTTTGTTTGTTTTTTTCCATGAATTTCGGGAAAATAAATGGCCCAACTATGTATAATCGAATTATTATTTGAACTATGAGATCTTTACTTAAAATCTAAACTAAGTTTCATAAAAATCAGACAAGTTTAATAAATATGTATTATCTAAAATATCCTAGCTTTATATTAATTTGATATATTTACAGAATGTTTGGGAACGAGACTTTCACACTGCACTTGGATCAAGGGCGAGCGTTCGGTAAGGCGTTCCACGATGAGCTCTCCATACTCGCGCCGCTGCTGCAGTGTTGCCATGTCCGGCACACTACACTTGCGGTTTTATTGAAGTAAGCAACTTATAGCAACTTATTTCTTTATTTATAATTTAGCATACATGCACTTTCCTTAAAGGAATAATTTAAGTATTTTAGTACCACATCGTGATGTTATAATTTTTTTTTTGAAAGATAGCTAATGATTCTGAGACGGTCCCACATCTTTTTTAAAACATCTGTGTGTGTAGTGTAGTTTTTGAGTTATGTCTAATAATGCACAAGTTTTCGTCTAACTTGAAGACATCATTATTGATGAAATCGTCAAGATTGACAAAACGTTTTATTACCTATTCATTATAACTTAACATTATCATTAAGTACAACATTACTAAGTATAACTTATCATTATCTACAACATTATTAAGTTTAACTCATCATTATCATTAAGTACAACATTACTAAGTATAACTCATCATTATCATTAAGTACAACATTATTAAGTTTAACTCATCATTATCATTAAGTACAACATTACTAAGTATAACTCATCATTATCATTAAGTACAACATTATTAAGTTTAACTCATCATTATTATTAAGTACAAAATTATTAAGTTTAACTTATCATTATCATTAAGTACAACATTATTAAGTTTAACTCATCATTATCATTAAGTACATTATTAAGTTTAACTCATCATTATTATTAAGTACAACATTATTAAGTTTAACTCATAATTATCATTAAGTACAACATTATTAAGTTTAACTCATCATTATTATTAAGTACAACATTATTAAGTTTAACTCATAATTATCATTAAGCACAACATTATTAAGTTTAACTCATCATTATCATTAAGTACAACATTATTAAGTATAACTCAGAAATCACTAATCTGATCATGGTAAAATTAAGAAACGGTCACCTCCGAGTCCGACCTATCTTTTAAAAAAAGAGCCATTAAAATAGATTTGTTATTGACCTAGTAGTTAGTTGAACTGAGAACATCCTTTTTTTGGGTCGCTTAATAAGACAACCATCCGCATCACTTATACGTAGACGCCAGGGAATACGACAGTGGCGAGCGTTGACAGCTAGCTCGTCATCGAGTAGGGTTAAACGATAACCTCGTTAACTTTATATAGCTTGTTCTTTAACTTGCAAACCGCAATAACATCGATATCAATGTCCAAATACAAACACGGTACATATTGATAACAAAAGTAATATGGCCGTTGCCTTATCAGTTTAATTTGTAAGTGCTTTAACGTCAGTGAAGCGTGTTTGAGGGCATTCCATAGGTGGGGCTTTGAATTACCTACTTGATGTCCTCATAAACATGAGCTTTACGATCATTCCATCTCAATCAACTAATTAAACACAGGTCGCCATGGGTGTCGATTCTGCTGAACAGCGAATAAACTATTTTTTAATTTTTTAAACTACTATTTTGTTTGTCCTAACTAAACTGTCGCCTCTGTGGTCTAGCGGTTCAGTTGTTGGACTTGACTGCATGAGGTCCCGGGTTCGAATCCCGGGTCGGGCAACAAAAAGAAAATTAGGTTTTTCCAATTTTCTAATAAAAAAAATGTTGCTCCGGATAGGATATGTGCCCGGTTGGCGATAGGCTTGCCACCTATCACATTGTGGGACTTAGTATCTTCGGCTAGTCGTGGGTGCCCTGGTTGTGCCTCTGCCTACCTCTTCGGGGATATGGGCGTGAAGATACTTTTTTTAACTAAGCTACACTGTCTACATTAATGGTAAAAGAGGATTTGATTGTTTGATTTTAGTAGACCTGCCTAGCTTTCGCAAAATTCGTTACCCTTTTCATCCAACACCTCGGTTTCCAAGACTATTTAAACCACGGATAATACCCGAGCGATTTGTTCTTTTTCACCTATATTTATTACAAGAAAACGAAATAGTGTCCATCACAACGAAGTGGTTTCACTTTTTAACTTAGTTATAACAAAAAAATAAATTGGTTCTATTAAATCTCACATGTTAAATTTGTCGAAATAAATTATAATAATAAATTAGTTTTTAGGTTAGTCTATTATAGTTTATTTTATTAAAAATAAGCTTTATCATGAGTATCTTTTGATTGTTCTAAACTTAAAAGTATCTTCACGCCCATATCCCCGAAGAGGTAGGCAGAGGTACAACCAAGGCACCCACGACTAGCCGAAGACACTAAGTCCCACAATGTGATGGGTGGCAAGCCTATCGCCAACCGGGCACATTTCCAATCCCGACCAACATTTTTTTATTAGAAAATTGGAAAAATCCAATTTTCTTTGTGTTGGCCGACCCGGGATTCGAACCCGGGACCTCATGCAGTGAAGTCCAACACCCGGACCGCTAGACCACAGAGGCGAGAGGCTAAACTTAATAAATATATTTTCTTAAGAAAGAATATTTTAGTATTAAATTTAAAATTGTAGAATAGAATCAACATCCTAGTACCCTATTTTTTACGAGTCTCGATTAATTTGTTTTGCCTATAGTAGATATGTATAGTAAATGAGAGTAACGTTTATTGTTTCTGTAACCACGTTTGTATGTCTGTCAGAAGAGCCGTTGTTCAAAAAATCAATAAATTCTGTATTTTAGTGTACTTAATAAAGACTAATGGAAATTCTGCACAGTACTAACTAAACTTAATGTCGGTGTAGGCATGCTATCTTTTTCCAATAAAAAAAGACCAGAAATGGAAAGATTTAGACATGTCAGATTAGCTCGAATACCTTAATTAGTGACGTTTTAAATCAAAGCTTTCCTAGTAATAAATTAAACGTCTGAAGAAATATAAACTAATCTAACAACACTAAACGTGTTTTGTGTCTTTCTATTGCTTTTGTTTAAAGAAGATAACTATAACTTAAAATAAGACTAACATTAAAAAACAAATCAATGACCTCAGACAAAACCAATATCCATTTCGATATCGATTTATCTGTTCGAATGTATGATGCCACAGACAAACACACCCACATACAACTACCCCAAATTTATAACACCGCTCTTTTTCTGTCGGGGGTCAATTTGTAAGTGTGTTGCAGAATTATCACTATTGTCATCTGAACTCTTCTATCATGGTATCATGTGCCTGAAGTAGTTGCCCGTTTTAGTCTTTGTCAATTAATAAGACGGCTGGATTTAAATCTATCCAAATGAAAAAAACACAGATCGATTATATTGTTTTAAATTGTATATAAATAAAGCTGGACTACCGATTCGGGCGCGTCATTGCAAACCTCTAACTAATAAATATTCTTTTTGAAATTGTAACATCACGTTACAGACACCACAACGGCGAGCCCCTGTCTCAGGCACTGGGCGAGTCGCTGCGGGCGGACCCCGTCGCGCCGGTGCTGTGGGCCCCGCACCTGGCGGCGCTCGACCGAAGGACGCGACTCGTGCTCGAAGCCATACGGAAGTGCGTCGACGAATACGACCACCCTTCACAAAATGAACTAAATGACATCGTATGACCATAAAGTGATAAAAGTATGGTGATGACTATGTGATATGCAGATGCAGTGTTTATTTATGACTTTAGAAACGAGCGTACGCGTCGGTGTGTTGCTAACGTTTGCATCGAAAGTCGACCTTTATGGGGTGTTGCAATTAGTTTACGGCTAGCTAGTCGAATTTCTTAAGGAATATAGATCTTATATCAATGCAAGTGGAAACTTGGCGGCTGAGACGATCGATAACTCGTGTTTAATTATATCAACTTGGCAAAAGTAGCTCCGGAGGTACATACGAACACTGCCTGATAGATATGCAATGCAACTACATTTTTTTAAACAAAAACCCGCGGAACTGGATTTAAATCTACACCTATAACTTATATTTGGATTTTCAACTAAAAATTTCGCCACAGATTAAAATCCTTGTTGACTGTAATGGCTAGTGCAATTCTCAACTTTAGACGAAAGTGTGCCGGTTCAAATCCTGTCTGAGGTAACATTTATTTCTTTGTTTAAAATTTGTAGAAATCTGCTACTGTAATCACAGGTTTGTATCTGTACCATCCTTTGAGGGTAGGAAATATAATCGTCTATAGCCGCCTAAAAGTCTTTGGCTTATTTAGACTGAACGCGGCCACGTGGGCTAGACGCAATGTAAACTAAGGTGATTTATCTGCTTTAGTTTAAATTATTTTACAATGTTATGCTTACTACTTCATTTATTAAGTTCTATTTACAGGTTCTAATTAAATTGCTTTAATAAAAATACTAAAATACCAGTTAAATCAAGGCTCACTCAAAAACTTATTAGGCATGAAATAAATGTGTGATGAAATTATATACAAAAATTAATTAACAATACTTGAAGATACGTAAACAAAGATGTCAATTCTATATTCACAAGTTTGTCAACACTTATTTTAAGTGTGCGCGATTTTTTTTTCAGGGAAATAATAACGAAAGAGATGGAATAGTTTAGACGTTTCAAATTATTTAAGACGACTTATATTGCTTTTAATTGACATAAATGACAGGAAAATAATTGTCGCTAAAATAAATTTCGTATACAAAATAATCTGACAATTTGACAAATTCTTACAATTTTTATGTTTTCTTATATCAATGGAATGCATATTTAAGTATGGAAAAACCAGCTATTGCGTCGATTTTTTTGTAAAACTGCACCCACTTGTAAATCTTGTGACCACCAGGAAATCGTGTAATACTTTGAAAAACGCTGGCGAAGGCAATAAAATAAATTCTAATGTTACGACTTAATCAAGTCGTGACAGTAACGGGCATAATAATTACTTCGCAATTAATTATTTAAGTAGATTATAGAAATTCATAACGAGACTTTCATATTATTTAAAATTCTATTGATCCTGTTAATTTGAAAGTGTACTTTCACACGCATATTGTTTTTAAAAGCATCAATCAATAGAAATGAAGCTTATTATTTAAAAAAAAATGTTTATTTAAATGTATATTTTTCTAAAGGTGGTTAATAAATATAACCAACTAAGTTATCACGTTTTTCGCGAGCTTTTTTGCGAATTAAACACTGTTTTATGCAACTGACTAAATTTGAAAAATGTGGAATTATATTTAAATGATTATTCAAATATTACACTTTATTTTTTAAGTATTTAGTATTTACGAACACTATTCATATAGATGACTTTAAATATTAAAATGGTTTTAATTCTGCTGAAGTAAAGTAAACTATAATATAATTTTGAACTATCAAGTAGCGTTTGTTAGAAATACTCATATTTAACCTATATTACCTTAGAAGGTATATTGTTGATCGATTTCGAGTTTTACACAACATCAAATGCAATTTCAGTGTTCACATTTAATTTATTCTAGTTTCGTTTATACGAACTATTTTTTTTTCCTAAAAAAAGGAAAAGAGACGAGACATGTTTCGAGCCTTTTTAAAACAAAACATAATAACTTAAACATAAAATCGTCGTATTGTGATATATTGTTTCAAGCGATAAGACCGCCACTGGTTTAGTGTTAAGTATATTTGTTTATTCTTGTTTGAATTGAGGAATAAAATAAAAATTGTGGTAATTCTTCTGTGCGATAACCAAAATCATTATTAACTATCTTTTTTTAAATGAACAAAAAAAAGTTTTAGTCATGTCAAACTAGTTCGCATCTAACGCGTTACTAAACATTTTCCGATGAATAGTTTAAAAGTCTATAGAAATGTCATGTACAAACTAAACTGACAGCATTAAATGTGTTTTGTTCCTATCTATTACAGTCGTTTAAAGAAGATAACGAAAACTTAAAACTAGTTAAGTGATAACTCTACAAAATTGCCACCAATATTATTCGACTTAACTAATTTGACAGTAATAAACCTGTTTCATCTCTGTCTTATTAAATGTTTAGTCGATATTTTCCGAAAGTTGTGAGCTTAACATGTAACTTTATACTGCGATTACTTCCGCGCTGAGCCTTTGAAGTAGACGTAAGATTTTGGTGCCAAAGATTTTCCAAATTATCGACTTAGCTACAGTACCATTCCACAGAATATTTTTGTAAGCCATGTTTTATGCCAAAAAATTATTCGTACAAATCTGCCTGCGAAAGTTTGTAATGAATTGAGAGTATTGTAGATTTTGTGTATATTTTGGAAGCTTAAAAGTCTGATGAGGCGTATCTTAATGTAAGTGCAAATAATTGTACATAAGTAACGAGATAATGCAATTTTAGTTTTAGTTCCTGGTTAAGTTGGCAACATGTCTGAAATGTGTTATTTTTTAAACTGAGATAAATAAAATTAGTGAAATCGATTTCATTAAATTATTGAATTTGCAATTTATCGATATTTAATTTATTGTAATAAAAACGAGTTATACTTAATTGGATTTTTAAATGTATCTTTTCTTAATTGTCCTTTCTATTTGGTAGTTATAAGTATAAAAAAAATTAAATAAGTTTATAGTAGTTATGAGTGATTTAGAATTTATATTCTTCGAAATGGTTATCTTTTTTTATTTTATCTGTCCGTAATTATTAAACACTTTTTTATTTTTTGGTTTAAGTATTTTGTGATGTTGATTTTATAAAATTACATATTTTTATTTTTGTTTGAAAAAGAAACATTTCAACTTCTCAAAAATGAGGTTTTAAATTCCATTAGCTCTTACTTCATATGCTTTGTAGTATTGTTAACTTATTCAAGGTTCTTTTAATACTGATATTTCAACATCATATGCCTTCAAGATTGATTAGCATAAAAGTAATAATGTATAATGTACTATTTCAGTGACAGAGATACAAAAAGACCAAGCTATTTTTTGTAAAATATGAGCTATATCTGACAATTTCTTACTAGGTCTAAAACAACTCATTAGCTAAACGTGTCTAAAAAGAATCTTTTTTTACCTTTTCTTAAAAGAAGACTTTGCCTAAGGTCTAAAATAAAAAAAATATATGTATCTTATTTTTCAAAAGTAGACTTATTCGTGTGTCTTTTGTATCTCTTGGGGCCACTTTCACATTCCCGGGTTACGTTTGATATTTAGTTAAACTGTCAAATATACTTAAGGTGATTAAAGCCTAGTTATATACTTAACCCAGGAATATGCAAGTGGCCCTAAAGTTTATAGATGCCCATAAAATATTTCAACTAAAATAGGTTAGACATGTTGCCAGTATTTATGTTAGTTTGTGTAAGATTATTTGTGACCGTTACCGTAGCTTGAAGCTCAAAACACATATCATATTTATGATATAATTAATTTTTGACATGTTAACTCTTTACAGTTGTTATTACATTTTGTAATGTGACCATTTTCTGTTACCAACTTCAAATATATTTTCTATCCTTTGTCTGAATCTTATTTTTAGGCTGTAACCACATATTATATCAGATATTTTTGTCTAAAAATTAGATTATGATCTGTGTCTACAGCCTTAATATTTATTCGTGATCTCAAAGATTTTTATGATTTATGTAATTGTATGATGAAAATTTCATATTTTAACTTTGGTTCCTTATTTGGAAAAATGTCAAAATTTAAAGCTTTGAGTGTTGTTGCGAAAATAATGACTTGCCAAAGATGTACGAATTATTCTGATAAAAATGTATGAGGTAATATTGTGCTACTGTATTGTGTGTTTCTGTTGACTGTTAATAAATTACGAAAGTGAAATGTATTGTTTTATTAATAACTAGCTGTCCCGGCGAACTTTGTTCCATCCGCTCAGTTTCTGTGAAAAAAATTAATGAGAAAGTAAGAAAGTCTTCACGCCCATATCCCCGAAGAGGTAGGCAGAGGCACAACCAGGGTACCCACGACTAGCCGAAGATACTAAGTCCCATTATGAGATAGGTGGCAAGCCTATCGCCAACCGGGCACACATCCTATCCCGAGCAACTTTTTTTTTTATTAGAGAATTGGAAAAACCCAATTTTCTTTCGTAGCCCGACCCGGGATTCGAACTCGGGACCTCATGCAATCAAGTCCAACAACTGAACCGCTAGACCACAGAGGCGAGATTAAATATTATTTGTCCCATTTTTCCTGAAATTTTCCCAGTTTTTCTCTTTAAAAGAACTTTTTCCTTACAATAATTAACACAATAAAAAATAATTAGACCAATCGGTCCAACCGTTCGCAAGTTATGCTCTCAGCAACACATTCAATATGTCACTTTCCCCGTAAAACAAGAAAGTGAAACCATTTTTGAAAACGAAAATATCATAATAATACTTGAGAAATTTTCATTAAACTTAAATGGTTTAAAGTAAGTTATTACTCTAATATTGAAAAATTTTTTCTGACAAAAAGCTGCGAACAAGTACGCGGCTCCCCTGATGCTAAGTTGTCGCAGATTATAGACACCAAAGATATTGTAGGCGCTTTTTTTTTAAATTCGGGTGTCGTGAATTTAAATAAAATTGCTGTATTTCAAACGGGTCTGATACTGAATCTTTAATAAACAGGTTAAACATTTATAAAACCTTTAGGGGTTTCGATGTTTATTAGCGGTTGTAATCATTCATCATCATGGGAGCTGCTAATTAAATACCATCAGATAACGAGTTAAATGCTGCACAGCAGCTTATAAACTGTGATGAAGGTATGAAATTAAACATTTCTATCTTAGTTCTAAAATCAAATTTCGTTTACAAATTTAAAAACGTTTGCTTTCAAAATGAAGATAATATCGAAAAAACATACAAATGATTTATTTCTACACAAATCAAAGGTTTGGTGGTCTCTGTGTAATCATATAAAAGCTGTATAAAATTGGAGAGACAAAGATATCGCCGGCCGCTATAAAAACTGGAATATGCATAGTGTTATTTGGTTTTCATAGTTTTACGACGGTCTTGTTTACATATAAGTTTATAGCTGAATACATACATGTTATAAATAAAGTGAAGATTTACAGAATATAATAATCATACACAATGGCTGGATAATGATAGTTCCCATTATACACTCTATTCAAACACATCGCAGCTCGAAACTACATAACTATAGCTATTCGTGGAACTAAATAGTATTTGCCTCTATGGTCTAGCGGTCCAACGTCGGACTTGACTTTTTAAGGGGCCGGGTTCAATCCTAGGGTAGGCCAACAAAAAAAATGAAAATGTGTTATTTCTCGGTTGCCGATAGGCTTCCCACCCATCAAATTGTGAGACTTAGTATCTTTGGCTAGTCGTAGTTGTGCCTCTGTCTCTACTTCTTCGGGTTTAGGACAATACCTAACAAAAAGTGACAGTGCTAAGATAGTTTCTGTCGTCGGTGTTTGGTGGAATTCCATTCTAGAAATGATTTATTAACTACACTTGTACTTTCCATAATATATTTTTTATAATTATATTTTAGGGCTAAAATGTAATAATAAAAATATATTGTGGAAAGTACAAGAGTAGTTCACAAATCAGTTCTATGGTGCTAAGAATCATCTGGATCAAGTCAAAAGAAAAACCCTGCATCAAATTCTCTAAATGCATCGTAACAGAAAAAGTATTTATGGTAATTACTCTGTTACCATAATAGAGTCATTACCATAAATAATAATTAAATAATTATGATAACTCCTTTAAATATTCTACTGTATTTTTCTACGTGTCCACAAAATAATTAATTCTAATTGCCCGGGATTGGATATGTGCCCGGTTAGTGCTAAGCTTGCCACCTATCACATTGTGAGGCTTAGTGTCTTCGGCTACTCGTGGGTGCCCTGATTGTGCCTTTGCCTACCTTTTCAGGTATATGGGCGTGAAGATACTTTTACTTTATAAGTTTACAAAACACTACCTATTTTAAAGAAAGAAAAATGCTTCTGCTGTACCTATATAGAATATCATTGCTCTGGTAACGTAATATGTCACAATCACAAAATTGTATATTCACACAATATATTCAAACGTCGTACGATGATCATCTGAATAACAACACCGCACAATATAAAGGTGTCTGTTCTACAAATTGTCAATTTTCGACGAACGCGGTATTGTATGAAATGATTATATCTCATAAAAAAATGATTATTACATTTAAGATTTTTCTTTCTGTATTATCCAATTATACACATGAATGGCATAAGAATTTGAAGGGAGAAATGATAAAAGCAGTAATTTCTGAAAAGATAAATTTAAAAATTGTACATTTTTTGAGGAGAAAATTAATGTTAATCCTGTGTTGAATTTCGGGTTGGGCACCGAAAGAAATTAAGTTTTTCAAATTTTATAATAAGCTAGTTGTAGGTACTCCGGTTATACCTTTACGGTAGGTACTCTTCGGAGATGCAGACGTGAAGATACTTTTTTTGTAAATATTCAACTCTTGATTTTGGCTCTCGCACCGGGACTAAGACTTTACTAGATAAAGGCCACATACCTCCAGGCCAAAACAACCAGAATTCTAGGCAAAGATTGACGTTACTGTGGCAGAAATAATTCTTACCCAGTCTTAAGCTGCGTTTCCACCAGAGATGTGCGAGGATGTGTATAGTGAGGAATGTGTTTGTAAAGAATCAATAGAATCGTTACCAATAGAGCTGTGCTGAGCGAGGCGAGGTAAATTAAAAATACTCCTTTATAGGACAGAAAGAACCTAGTTCATATTTAACAAGCGAATTCTTATGAAATTAGTTGGTAAATATTCTTCCAAGGAGCCCTAGGCCGAAACGAAATCATTATTGAGTTTTTTAATGATATTTCAAAAGTGATTCTCAGTCTAATTTATGAATTTAACCGCTTCAGTGAACTAACTCTAACAATAAATAACATTTTCTAATTAAATACAAATACCGACTCAAGAATTTCTTAAGATTGGCGACTATATTAAAAGGAATATTTTCATAATTGGGGGCGGCAATAGGATTCTGAGGCTAGGGCTGCCATCTGTAGGGTCTTAGTCCATAATTTTGTGTAAATTTGAAATTTGAATCTGATATTTCATTTTGAACATTCTTGAACACTATTTGCCAATAATACAATAAGAATTCTTGGCCTATAAAAATCAATGAATTGGATAAAATAATTTATTGTTTATTAATAATAAAATGCTAATAATTCGCTAGTATTATGTTCAAGAGTACATAAAATGACATAAATCGAGAATTCAAGGGTACTACTGGTGCAGTTTTGTGAAGCTTTAAATTTAAGTGGTGTCCGCAAACCAAGATTACGGTAACGGAAACGATCTTTAACAGCTTCCATATGTTAAATAAAAGCCGTTTTTGATCTTCACTATCCAAAGAATTAAATATGAAAGCGAGCACAACTACTCGCATTCTTTTAACGACAAAACAAACGAATGCGAAAGAAGACTTTGTGTTCGCTTGTATTTGCTTGGTCTGTACCCAGCTTAGTCCAGCGACGAGTTGGAGTTCTGTGTTTGCACAACCCTATTCTGGGCTAAGGAAATGATCGTGAAACTTGACACCAGTTGTTCTAAATATTTAAGAGTTACAATAATTACAAACATAATTCCAGCCGTCCCATGGTCGTTGTTTCAGTATTAAAATATTATACCTAAGGACTTCGTCGACATTTCAAAATTGTGTTCTTTGAAGAGTAGGATTTATGAACACCTATTTCACAGCTTTCGGAAAGTTTTTATTATTTTAAACTGAGCTTAACAATTATTATGGAATTTAAATATTATTTTTTGTAGTATCAAGCTAGTATCCTAGAAGTGGTAGGCTGAGATACGACCTGAACACTCACAACTGGCCATATGTACTACTTAGTCCCAAAATGTAATACGTAAAACACATGCCAAAAGGACCGGATCAGTATCTAATCCTGGGCAATAGGTATTTTTATTGGTAAAAACATATTTTGATTTTGTTAACGTTAAAACCGGACAATTAGACAAGTGCCGATAAAATTCTTAAGTTTAAGAAAACTTATTTGCTTTTTAACTGACTTCGAATGAACAAGGAGTTTATATGTTTGATTTTCATGTTTTTTGTAAAGGTACATGTTAAACGATTTATCCGTAATTTTGGACCGATTTTAAAAACTTTTTTTTTTGTTTAAAAGAGCGTACTTCCGATGTGGTCCCATTGCCACTAAGCCAGGATCTGATGATGGAATCCTAGTGGAATCATGGAAAATATTCAATATTCGTCAGCTTAGACTACAGCTAAATCGATGTAGGTGTGTTGCTGTTTTACTGCGATAAAATATGTGATAGTAAACATGCAATCAAATTTAACAAACTAGCGGTTGCCCGCGGCGTTGCCCGTGTGGTTCGAGGTCCCACAGAAACATTTTATTGGAATAAAAACTATCATTGGTGTTAATCCAGTTATTTTTTAAGTGTGTGCCAAATTTCATGAAAATGGGTTCAGCAGTTTTTGCGTGAATGAGTAACAAATAAACATCTAAACTTTCGCATTTATGGAATTACAAGCTATTATTTAACTTGTTTTTGATAATGAATGAGCTAAAGTTTAGCATGCACGTGTAAACTGGATGACATCCCAAAATTATTATGATTTTGACTATTGAGCCGATCTGATGGAGCCAGAAAGTGGCCAAAGGAACTCCTAAAATTCCTAAAATTATTCTGTAGTGTTTGGGCTTATTCGATACGTCACAAATAGGACTTCGAGTCTACTGATTGGAATAACCGTTACAAATAAAAGCGTCTCACAAAGTATATATTTTTGTTAAAAAAATATATGAAAAAAAATTAGTGTTTTCTATTTAACTTTATAAAGACTATTATGAAATTAAACACAGAACTGATCTTAATTAAATTATTCTTCAATTTGTAAAAAGTAACTTTTCGTGTTAAACAGCAAATTAATATCAATAAAATAAAAGAAAAATATTTAAAATATAAAGCACATCAAAAACATTTAATGTAAAATGACTTACTATTCGTTTGTCCCCATTTTCTAAAATTTATTTTTAATCTCATCCAATTCTCTTAAGACTACACCACTGAGTCCTCATGTATTGGACTTGACTCAATCAAGTCCTAACTTCGACCCTGAGTAGGAACTAAAGGAAGTTGTGTTTTTTAATTTTATAATAAAAACAATGTTGCTTGGTCTTAGACCTATGACTGGTTAGCGATTTGCTTGCCAACTATCACATTGTAGGACGTAATGGCATGGTTATATATTCTCTACTCTTGTTAATTTAGTTTTCTGTAACATAAACTCAAGCTTATTAGGGGTTGGTTGAAGTTATTAATTTTTTTCTGAAATTGCATTCAAAAAGTGTTTGACCTTGAGCTAAACACAAATTCCGTCAATCATTTTATCTTTTGCGACAAGTCGTATAAATAAAGCATCATCCAGACGGTTGTAATCACGCCTTCCACGAAGGTGACTTTGGTGGAAACTTTGAAACAAATCAAAATTTGGATTGAATCTACGTTCCACACGGATGCAAACCAATGTTTACAACCACTGTTTTAATTCGTGTGGAACCCCTATAATGCTTTTGAGAGCTGTATCTTGAAGCATGAAGTTCAGCTGTGGCTTCATTAGTGCATTCGTTACGGCACAATCGACAATCTTTTCACCGTGATGCTCGCACAATCAACCGGTATGTTTCTTTACTAAAGCAATGTGAAGCAAATGAACTATGACAAATTTTAAATTAAAAGAAAACAACTGCTTTTTTACTCATGCTTAAGTAATCAGCTAGTGTATAATCGCCCATGTATAATTATAGAGACGTTGGTAAATATCTAACTATACTCCGATAGGTTTTCAATGTGGAAAACGCTAAAATATATTTTACGCTCTCTGACTCTGGCGCACTCTATGTTTCATAAACAAGTCATTAAAACTTTGTATGAGTTGTCGCTCCTTGGTCTTGATAATCTTTTGGTGTTACACAGCTTACATATTTTCTATAGACTGAGCACATTTTTTTTAACCTGTGGAAATCCATCATGGGTACCTGCTACTTTGGGGAGAAGTGGCGGGTTAGAATCCTTCTGACTTACACCACGCGATGCTCTCCCCTTCGCTATGTAACGGGGCTGTGGGAACGTTTTCGCAAACATCCACTGTACCGGCAGTGATGGATCTAACGATTCTACTACGGCAGCCCCACTCAACAGGGACCGCATATCGTCGGAAGGGGTGCACGGAGACACGGCGCGCACCTCTTTGGGGTTTCAATGGCAACATGGTGGGACATTCCATCTTGCCCATCTCTTTCCTCCGCGGGCTCACTAGCGACACCTCACGCGGGTCAAATGGCCCACCAACATGTTTCCGCCCCTATTGTCGCCTCTGGCCGGAAACGGGTACTAAGAAGCTGTCTTCCTGGTCAAATTGGTTTCATTTCCTCGACCCCGGGTGCTTAGCCCCCCCTGCCACAACAAGGCTTGGACCCTTTTGGGGGGACTGAGGGCATCTGCTTTAAAAGCTACCAACTTTTTTTGACAAAAAACGTACAAAATGATTCGAATAGAAAATAAATTAAGCACCTCTTTGGAAGAAAAAAGTGTATTTTTCAAATTTTGTCTTTTTATAGTCTTACAAATTTATTTTTATCTAGACTCATTGTAATATTTTTTTGCTGTTTTGAATTATTTCAAAGCTTGTTTGACACTTAAATATTAAATAACTAATTTTAAAATTAATTTATCAAAGCTGTGTTTCTCTCTTCTCGATATTTCAGATTCCTTACTAAAAATACTTCCCTCGTGTAACCTGAAGTTGTGAAAATGTAGGATATTAACAATTATTTTTAAGCAAAGTTATGACGTGCATTTTTTTCGTAGTTGTAAATTGTCATTTCTCCTAACATTTTTATCAACTCCGTTCTTATATTTAGTTTGACTCGTAATTTGTCCTCCCCTCATACCTGATACTCCAAAACACAAATACATATAGATTTCAAATATTTTAAAAGAAGGTTTTTTAAAATATAAACATTATTGATCGGGTTTTATCCGAGGGTGGTGTCAAGAGTAACTGAAACCGCCATACCGGTATAAGGAGACTAAGAAATATGAATGAAGCTACGCAGATCTGCAAGGATCTTGACAGTTGGCACTCAGTACTCTCTGCCTAACTCCTTAGCTAACCTGGCTTAAATATAAGTTAGTAATTAAGTAAAATAAATGTAACTTGATATCACTTTACCGAAAACTGAAACCGTACGTTATTGTAGACTTCAAACTAATCAGTAACACGCTCCGAAGTTAACTCGCAACATACA
>NJDC01005678.1:56601-70968 GCA_002245475.1 Calephelis virginiensis
TAATTACCGAAATAACATAAATTAAGAAGCTTTCATCTTCACAATTTTTTGTATATGTAGTAATGGATGGGAAAGTTGCTTGCCGCAGCTGGAAAAGAATTGTGAGAAGTAGGCTTGTAGTCGGTAAACCTACTCAAAACTGAACAACTATAGTCGTTGTGGCGACAGGTAGGTAAGACGTATGCTACCGATTCAGGCACGAATTTGTACGATATGTATGTGAAGTAACGTTGAATCCATGAAGTTCCGACTTCGATTACCAGGTCGAGCAACTCCATATGTGTTTTTGAAATAGTTTAATAAACACAGCTTTATTTGGTATACAATGCTCTGTAGGCGATAGATATGCCACTTGACATATTGCAGAACTAAGAGCCAGTTTCCGAAATGCCAATTAACCTAAATTTATGTCTTGATTAAAGCTATTTAACATGAGTTCAGTTAAGACTTCTAAACAGAAGTTTTGTTAAATTCTGTCCGGAATAGACAGATAAAAGATAATCGGAAATTAAAATTGATTGGCGTTTCAGAAACAAGCTGTAAGTATCATGGGCTAATCGTGGTTGAACTATTTGTACCTCTTTTTTGCTCTTCGGGGATACTTACTTAGTTATGTCTATAGATAAATTTTGCTGATTTCTAATTCCGAGGTGCTAGCTAGGTGAGCAGTTAGAATGTTCTGTTTCATTCGATAAATTAGTAAAAGACATAAATTATTCGCAATAGGCAAAGCATAAGCCTATATTTGGACTCGACATTTAAAGAACCTTTAAAAAATTAGTTAGACGTCCATGCAACATGGCACGCTAGTGAACCCTCTGATTTATGTATGCCCAATTGCGCGGCACTAGTACAAATTAAAACAGAGAGTTTACTTTATAGTTTTTACAAATAAAAGCATTGTTGTAGCTGACATAGTTTTTGCACATTAATTTTTTATTTTACTTTATAAATGGATTTTTCTACGGCTGAAAATATATTCTTGATTTATTTATTGCTTAGTCAATTTGTTAGGATTCAAAAAACAACTATGAATAAATTAATATAAGTTTTTAATTACTAACCAGACTATACATGTTTGAAAAATTAATATTACCAAAGAAAAACCAAAGCGTTGTCTAAGAAGGTAATGCGTTATGCTACGAATCTATGAACTCATCGAGCGGACTCGAGTTCTGTAATTGATACACCCACCGTAAAATCATGGTATTTTGGGTAGTATGTACATGTACTTAAAAACAACAATATAATATAGGCACTTATTCCGATGATGCTTGTGGATTGACGTTCAGTTTAAAAATACATACACCTTTAAAGCGAACTCTTTATATATAGCTGTGAGTATATAGTATAATAGAAAAAATAGAATGTCAAGAAACTTGTAGAAGAAAAAAAAGTTTTTTCACAAGTAACAAAATGTTTCACAAGTAAAAAACTTGTGAAAAAACTTTTTTCGAACTTAACAAGCATTTCTGATTATGTTAGAGAACATTCATTCAATTTTAAGACCGCCAAACTTGCAAAGCGAACTCTCTGTACGTTTTCTGCGTGTTAGGCAGCGCAGCTATTGTTTCTGGTCAATTTATCACCGATGCCCGTACAGGAGTCACTGGCACAATTCACTTGGACGCTGGCTTGTGACGTAACATGCGTGCTTTTGTTCACTGAACACTGCCTTTTATACAAATGAGAAACTGCCGATGATCGGTTGAATGAAGGTTATTCATCACCTTTGTGGGGGTGGTCAGTATTTTGTCAATACTGAAATACTTATGACAAGAATTCTAAACTTTTTAATTACTGTAAAATAACCAATATCAAACAATCGCAACGATATTAAAAAAAACACCTAATTTTCGTTGTTGGTTAGTTTGTGGTCATTCTGAAAATAATTTATAATTATTTATTCTACGTCAAAAAAAATTAAAAGATATATTTTCGTTTTATGTCAAAAATTATGTTGATATTCTATTCCGTATATTCTATATTAATACATAATACATACTTTTTGACTAGCATTCGTTTAAGTACGTTTTTGTACTTGGACATTAGTATTAATTAACAACTTTACATAAAATTTAAAAAGTTTGCACACCGCCTATTTTGTATTTTATTTTATTTACCATGTTTATCAACAATCGTTACAAATATTGAATTAAAAAAATGAAAATAGCAAAATCTCGTACAAAAAATGAAACAGGGGGTAGCTACAAAATTTAAAAAAATACGAGAGAAGTAAAACAGCAGAAAACGACTTCAATGTTTTCCTCGATTTCCCTAAGATTCCATCACCAGATTCAGATTTGGTTTTAATGGGACTACCACGATGGTACGATCATTCAGTGTGTTATAAATCGATTTAAATTAGTGATAAAAAATATAGGAGTCGATCATTCGATCTCCTCATTTCTTCTGTCATTGAATAATACAGGACCCTATGACAAATATGTTTAGTCTATAGTTTCGCATGGGCAAAGCGAAGTGAATACTAAACATATAAACCATGATCATTAGCAGAGCGTAATACTGTCAAAATAAGAAATCACTTGGCAATTAGCTCTTTGATTGGCTCCGCCGTTTTTCGACAAACAATATACGATAACGTTTAGTTTACATAAATCTCGTTTGGAATCTAGACTGTTGTTCAAACTACTACAACACTATTTAATAGAAGTACGGTAGTAGTATAAAACGTTAGAATAAAATTAGACTTTTAATTTATTAGCACTATCTAAATATTATTTTATATAAAAGAAGAATAAAATATTTAATAGAAAAAAGATAATAAATTAAATATTATGAAAAAGTACAGAGTACTTTTTATTTTTGTGATAGAAGAGCGAACTAGCAAACTAGTCTTCTGAGGATAAGAGACAACGGTGGTCTATAGATACCATAGATTTTGCACAGTCACTGTCCTGCGGCTCGAACGTTATTCCTATTGTGCAAGTCTACCAGTTAAACGACCTTCCGGACCGAAATTTAGTCAGTCATTATGACGACAGGAATAGGTAAAGCGGAGGATCCCTATCCGGCAATTTGCTGCAAAGCACTCTGCCACTAGGGGTATTGTTGGTACTCAACTATATTTAACCCGTGGTCGCCTCTTATCTTGCCTGTGACTGGCAGAGCTATTTTATTCTACTCAGGGTCCCCGAGCCAACACGGGGAAGTAAAGTACCTACAGTGCAATCGACTTGTCTGTTCAGTAAACAGAGTTTATTCTAGCATTAATACTAATGCCACATTTCCAAGTTAGAAAACCATCCCAACCCTCTGATGGCAGCAGCTAATAATTATGTCCCCGAGACGGAGTCACCTCCGCTTCGCCGGAGACCCCGTCACGTGATTTTAGACCCAGATGACCCAATTACCGAGGCAAACGCCTCGTACAACGATGACGTTGTAAAAATCTATAGACACACAACATTAGTCATTTAAAAAAAATGCCACTATTAGTACAGATTTAGATTGAAAATTTCAGCTAAAATTGCAATGATAATAATAAATGATGAAGCAATTGCAGTTTTAACACTCGGGCTTCAAAAACTGATAGCGGATTACATTTCACGAAAAAGTAGTACAGTTCCGATTTTTACCACTTAACAGTGGATTTGGTAGCACTATACCAAGTTTTAATAATTTAAAATTTTGTTTCGTCTGTAAAACAGCTGTATATACAACCATATACTTAACCCGTGCAAGGGCAATTAGTGTAGATAAATGTCTCGATATCTCAGTTCCGGATCCGAGCGCGTCCCACGGGACGCCGGCAGCGATTTAATTGTCGATTCGAAGCACCCGTGTCCCGATATCGACGTCCCTGCTTTTAGAACATAAATTCTAACGCTTTCAGACTGTTGGACGTCGGTTTTTTATCAAATGAGTATCCTTTTAAATAAATTTCAAATACAGGTAGCAGTTTAGGAAGCGAAGAGGCGATTATGATGACAAGTACCCTATAAACCTATTGCAAAGAAAACATGGTGATTGAAATCTTAATTTAGGAACATATAGGAACTTTCCACGTGTTTACGTTATGTGTCGTCAACATAGGTGTACAAAACCAAGTGCCTCGTGCAATAGCAATTAATGTAGATAAATGTCTATGATATCTCCTGTCCTGTCCTCCTGTCCTGGACGAGCGCGTCCCATGGGACACTAGCAGCATTTTAATTGCCCGATGTCCCGCGTCCCGACTCCAACGTCGCTGCATTTAGAACATAAATTTTAACGCTTTTAGGCCAGATGTCGGTTTTTTTTATAGAAACAAGCATTTTATTGGACTGCTATACGTCAATTTGATTTAATGCATGTTGGCACAAGAGAAACTTAATTCATTGTCCTCGTTGTCATTCTTGAAGTTATCCTGTTTTGTCAGAACGGTTCTTTAATATCTAATATTATAAAGCCTCTGTAAGATCGCTTCTGTGGTCTAATGGTCCGGTTGTTGGACTTGAATTCTTCAGGTCCTAGGTTCGATCCCCGGATCGAGCAATAAAAAGAAAATGTGAATTTTCTAATAAAAATAACGTTTCACGGTATTGCATATGTGTGCGATTGGCGATAGGCTTACTAGTTCTTATATTGTGGGACTCAGTGTCTTCAGCTAGTGCTGGGTACACTGGTTGTATCTCTGCCTACTTTTTCGGAGATACGATTTTGTAAAACACGCTGTTAATACGTTGTATAGAAAGTTTAAATAAACACACACACACGCACGCATACACATGAACACACATTTTCACACTCACACATTATTACATAAATATTATTCTGTCAAAAAAAGCATAAGAATAAGATAAATGCAGTCGAAATAAGAGCGCTAGAAAATTCTGTGGTGCTGCCCTGTTAAAACGAGAAGGACACGTTTCGTTGTTTTCATGTGGAAAGAATTACAATGGAGACAATGTGCATGGATATGATGGGGAGACCAAGGTTGACATTCCAGAATTTAATGATACTCTCTGCCTACACCGTGAGATATAAATTAGTACGTAGGTCACATTACAAGTTTAGCGCAACTTAAAAAAACAACATGCTATAACCAAAATATTCTGTTGATTTCTTTTCAAAATAATCTCCTTTACATTTTAATTTTTTTATGCGGTCGAACCATTTTCAAAACTGGAGGTTCATAGATCTGAAGGCATGTTTCCTACATGCTGATTGAACGCTATCACTGCCTCTTCTGAGTAGGTAAAAGTAAAACCTAACATCAAATCTTTGATTTTGGGGAAAATACAGAAATCACAGGGTGCTAGGTCGGGGCTATGCACAGGATGAGTGACGAGATGTACTTTTTCGGAAGCTAAAAATGACTTTGTTTTGTTGGCCGTGTGTGAAGAAGCGTTATCATGGTGTAGGAGAATGCGGCTCTTGGGTCGTCTTTTCTAACATCCTGGGTAAACAAATGGTAGATTACCACTCGTTATCAATACTCTTTTGATCTTTAAGTGGAATTTTACAAATGGGACACGTAGCTGAGAAAAAAATGCAATCATGTCATTTACAGCATTAGAATGTCCGTGGTCGTACTGCAGTAGCATCTGTGAGCACCATTCCATGCGAGCCCGATTCTGCTGCACTGTCAGGTCATGAGGGATCCAACAACAACAAAGTTTCTTCAATTCTTCTTGTAAAATTCTCTGAATTGGGCTCATGCCAATCCCCAATAGTCCCCGATTTGTCACATAGATAATCCGCGGGTTTTCTTTAACTAACCGCTTAACAGTAGCCACATTATTTTCTATGACGGCTTTTTGACTTTTTGACTTAATTCCATTTTCATTGCGTACGCAGAACTTTGATGTGTGATAAAAAAACAATTACAAATGATTTCCCGCTAATTGCATTCTTATTACTAAGAAGGTTGCGACGTTTTAAAAATATTATATTCGAAATTCAAATAGTTCCGATTAGCTAGAAGTGCAAAACTTTTAGTGTGCCCCATGTATTATACTATAATATATAGATCAAAAACCAGCTTTAATAATCCATAGAAAAAAATATGTTGAGCAGACGAAGCTAATGTATAGTCTAGTATGGAATTACTCCTCTCTTTTTTCGACAGCATAGGCAAGCGTCACGGTTAGCTAAGCTGATTTACTGTTATTACAGATTCATAGATAACGCGCATGAATTTCATTTGCATATAGATATTTGTAAATTTGAAGCTATACTGGGTGTTTAGGAAAAATCTAAAATATTTGAAACATTTAAGTACTCCCCGTCAAAGTTTTATTATTATATTACATAATATATATTATAAATTCTAAAACAAAAAAGAGTAGTTTCGAAATTGATATACCAATCGACAACTTACTTCGCTTGAATTTTGCAACTACATTTTTTTACAAAAAACTTCAAAAAAAATTACATTGGTGTGCAAAAACTGGTCCGATACCTTAGTATTAATTGGTACATACATATACATAAAATCTTCAAAATAGTTTGTCAATGTTTTTATCTTTGCCCTTTATTTTAAACTGCAGAGAAATCAATTAGGTAGTATTACTTTGACATTCATTTGTTGTTATCTTTTTTTGCACTAAAATATGAGTACAAAGGCAAACTACCACAAGCTGCTAAGTTACCTAATATTACTACTACTTCTACGTACTACTACTAACACGTTTAAAGTTAAGTAAAACGTTACAAATATACGTACCTAATACGTTACAAATATACCTATTTTTTAAAATACGTAATTAGTATGCCTAATTCAATGAAATAATGTATTTGAGTCCACTTAGTTTTAAACTGGTAGCATTAAACCAAACAGGTTTTTAAAAATACCTTTTAATAATAATATACAAACTGTATTTTTTTTTAAAAAAAGGAAAAAAAACTTAATGCCCTGTTGCGTTTTCTTCCAGTTTACCCTGGGTATTGACGTATTGATAAAAAACATGTGGGTGGTGCACGAAGTTATACAAAAGAAAAAAAACACAGTTTTATAACAACAACTTACTACTACATCCATTTTTTATGATATTGGAAGGCAAACAAGCAGACGGATTTCCCGATGGTAAGAAATTCACGCCGCCTAGAGTCACCAAAGGTGGTAATGGCAGGGAAAAACCTGAGGCCGGGATGTTAGGCCTCGAGCAAAAGTAAATTTACCGGCTACCTTAGCCTTCGAACCGGAACACGTCATGACGTTATGGCGGCAGGAATAGGTAAGGCGGTGGTACCAATCCGGGTGAGTCGCAGCTAAACTCTACCCCCTAGTAATGTAATGGAATACATTACAGTACATTGTGGGACTTAATGTCTTCGGCTAGTCGTGTTTGCCTTGGTTGTGCCTCTGTCTACTCCTTGCCTACGGGGATATGGGCGAGAAGATACTTACTTACTAACTATACATTCCTTACAAATACTTAAAAACCAAAGATCCTAAGCAAAAACACCTAACTAAAATTAAGACATATAATTATTTATTTCATTATTGTATCAAGTTGAATAAGACTTGTGATTTTGAGTACCTACTATTAAGCCCGCTACATACATGCGGAAATACTTGACGGAATCCCTTTTCGAAATTCCGAAACAAAATGGCACCCCATACAAATCCACTCAAATTCTTCATAATTTCTAGAAATGCCAGACATGTGTGGTAGGTCCATAGATTTGTTGTCTTAGAAATTTTTTCGAAACGTTATTCCGAATGTATGCGCTGGGCCTTAAACTACAAAGTCATCTTAAATATATTTATTATTTTATACATGGAGATTAATGGAAACGAAATGGTGTTCGTCCAGTACATGAAGTGTCCGCAGGTCTACTTCTTGCCCCTACATAACCTAGGAAGGTAAACAAATAGGAATCTGGCATTTCGAACACGCCATAGCAAATTAAACACGACAATTGTGCGAAATGTCTCCAAAATTTATCATACACATATGTATGTGTACATGTACATGGTACATGTGTACATGTACACGTACATAGAAAATTTTGCTGCACCATCACTTAACTAATTTTTAAGTTATCGTTATCTTCTTTCAACGATAGTAATAGAATGAGACATAAAACGTTTAGTACTCTCAGACTAGTAGTTTTGCGGTTAGTACGATTAGTACGATTATTAAAAATCAACGCGTTCGTAGTACTATCTGCTACTTAGAGTAGAATCAACGGTTTTATGTTAAAGTCCGCGCTATCTGACATTTCTAAAATTTTCAATTCCTTTTTTTTTTTGTTTTTTTTTTATTTGAAAAATAAACCACATACTTAACCTCTAGTATGCCGCGACTTTAACGCGGAATATCACTGGATTGCGCGGATCCGCGTTCCGGGATGCAAAGGATTAAAATAAGACTTGTCAGTTAACAGCAGAATCACCACCGTTATCATTTGTTGTGGAAAACTAAAGTTGAATTTGAGGTTGTATTTACACAATAAATTTCGTCTAAAATGGAATTCCAACAAGTGTCGACGATGTTAAATATAAAAAACTATTAACTTTGAGGTTTTGACGAAAATAAAAATATTTTGCAGCTGTTAAAGCAATTAAAGCAGGTAATATGTTTACTGCATTTCCGGGTCTGGGTGTTTATTAAATTTATTCTGGTATATATTTAAGTATTTCTATGTATTAGAATCGTTGACTAACACCCATAACACAAGCATATAATTTCCTTACTTTGAGGTTAGATTCAATTTGTGTGACTTGTCCTGAGATATTTATTATTATTTATTTATTATTTATGTTTATAGTAATAATAACAAAAAATAATTGAGTAGGTACCTAACATACTTATGACCATATTAAGTTAGTAACTATGATTAAAATTTACGCATAGAACATATTTTTTGCGGTTTTTTAAAGGAAGTGCTTCCATTAACAATGTCTTAATCATATATTAATGAAGAAGTATTGGTACTATGAGGTAATAAAAGATAGAATGAGGTAATAAAATACGAACAAAAAAGTCGCCAAAACATGTTGCACAAAAATAATAAGTAAATATGGATTTCACTGTCCGCTTTCTAAAATAAACATTTTTCATATTGCATATCGTAACCGACATCAGTCCACTCTGAACAAATATGTAAATATCCTCAATTTTTCCAATTTATATACAAACTGCAAGTAGGATAATAGGATAGTACTCACGTACAACATTATTCTTAAGTATAACATTATTTTCAAATAATAAATATTTAATGTTGTCCGTGTCTTTGTTTACTCAATTGGTAATAAAGCCTTCTTTCATAACACTAAAATTAAAAACTTTTAATATCCCTTAATAAAAATGATTGTTGAAATCAGGTAAGATTTCAAACAAAAAAATTAAATCGAAACCGGTAATTCCGTTCAAAAGTTATAATACTACAGACAGACATTCACAGACATATCAAACTTTTATTGTCCTCTTTCTCCGCCGGGGGTCAGAAAGTAAACTAAAGTGAAAAGTCCATTCAACATTTTCGACTTAGGTACACAAAATAATAAAATCGCCCTGTAGTCTAGTTGACCGGTGTTGGACTTAACTACATGAGATCTCGGGTTGCAATCCCAGGCGGACTGCAAAAAGAAAATGTGTTTGTACTTATTTCTATTAAAAAAAAGTGTGTGTGTACTACGCGTTAGAAGTTATACTTCTTCGGCGTAATAAGATAAAAATCTTTTTAAAAACTAAAATGTTATCTATAGCTAACTTCATCATGTCGGTTTTTCGTGACGGTGTGCGCGCGCATCGTAAAAATTTACCCTCATCATTTTTTCCTAACGCGCCAAAAGAAGTATAACTTCAAAAACGCTGTCCCGGTTTGGATAATTGACCCATTAGTGATAGGTTAAACACCTCTCATTGAGAAACTCAGTTTCTTAGGCTAGTCGTCGACGTTTGTACCTCTGCAAATTGGTCGGGGAAACGGGCTTAAAGATGTTTTTCTTTTAAGATATGTAATCTATATATAGCTATAAAAATGAAACCCCTTTCGCGTGGTCGTTGCATCACACCTGTTTTTTTTTTGGAATGACTAATGTGTTGCCAACCTCGCGGTTTTTACAACTTCACCGGGCTTTGTGGGCAGAGCAGAGTGCTCAGCCCGAAGCACACCTGAATGGATGGACCAATAGTGCTAATTTTTTTTGTTGTGTGAGTCAATATCCAGATAAGGTTTTGATGAAAGAAAAAAATAAGGAAACATGAGAAAAATAATACTTTAATCCATACAAACTGCTAATAGCTGTCAATGGCTAGCAATACGAAGTTTGCCAGGTCAGCTAGTATATATAACAAATAGCCAAGCACATACTTTAGTTTAGGGTTTGTTTTGGTATGTCTTTGACGATTGTCTATCTCATTGGTACCTACATACACGACGACACACAATATATTGGTAAGTATGCTGACAATTTTAGCGATCATATTGGTAAGTGTTCCGTGAAATACATAAGTAATAATATTGGCTAACATTTTGTCATGAGAATACTGACGAACCTGCAAGCGAATATGTTGAGTGAACAGGCTAGTATGTTGGCTTGCTGCAGATTAATTTGACGATCATGGTGAAAAACATCTAGCCGAGTATGATGCTGAATACGCTGGTGATTGTATTAACGTATGTCGTAATAGCATTCTAGATTTCTACAATGTCCAGCATATTGGGAGTTGTATTGGGGATTGTGACGTTTTGTTGTTCTAAGGTATAGAAAATAAGAAAACATAAAATAATATAATAATCATACTTAAAGGAGTATATTTAAAAATAGCGTATTAAAAGCAAGAGGTTATAAAATGAAACAAGAAACTGAACTTTTTTTTGGTTTATATTTCAAATGTATCTTTTTCTTTTGTAATTATATAAAAAATAATTTCAATACACAATACTATTGAGCATAGAATCCACATGATAAATAAACCATAAAATATTGATCCTAATAAATCTATTTTCAACGGAGCAAACGAAATCCTATTTTTTTTTATTTTCTTAAGAACATAAGCATAACTTGAATCTATCATTGTTTTGTAAGTTATACCACTTTCCGTTATTTGTCCTAGCATATTATTAAAAGCTTTTTCAGCAGGCCAGCGTGGTCGCATGAACATGCTCAAAGGTATTTGTCCTACTTTTTCATCTAGATAGTCAAATTCGTAAGGATAAAGCCGTAAGACCAGCGACTCGATGACCATTAGTATTTTTTCGCCTTCAGCAGTCATATTGAAATAGGTTACTAACTCATTTATTGGAATTGATTTAAATTTGGCTTCGATAGAAGTGTTTCTGTAAAATTGGACTATTGGGCGTAAACCATAGACTACTTTGTACTCTTTTAATGCTTCCTCTACAGTGGTTAAACGAGGTTCTAATAAAGCCTGGTCCAAACTCTTAACTAGTTGTCCCTGATACGCAATTCTCACTACTAAAGAAAACCAAATCCATGTTAAGTATATAATGTTTAAGATCCATAAGCTGGATTTAAAATTTACAGGTTGAGCCAAGAATAATCCAAATAAATTCATTGAAGTGCTATCACTTTTATTATTGACTATTTTACGACGATGTATAACTTTAATGTATGTCAGATATATCACAAACGAAAGAAATATCAAAGGAGTATACGTGTTATAAAATGGTAACAGTGCTTTAGCCCAGTGATAAACTTCACGACGCTTCGGTAAGCACCATACAAAATCCAGAAAATTAGTGACATATGAATATTGTGCTAAGTTATATCTATCCTTAATTATCAATATTGAAGGTACCATCACATCAGATACATTATTAATAAGATCACCAAAAGAACCATACGCTGTTTTATTTACGTAACCACCAAGTCCACCATGATCCTCTTTCATTACTACATTCATACTGGCGTTGAGTTGTTTAGTTGCATATGTCAGTACTCTTCCATCTAATCCTCCTAATGTAAGCTTGTTGTCAACAGTTTTAAATCTTACATACGGCAGATATTCAAGAGCAGTTACTCTGATATCACATCCATAAAAGTTATTAAACTTAGCAGGAAACAATGATTTTGTGTTCAAACTTAACTTAATCGCAGTATGATTTCCACAAACTCCGTTTCCATAAGGCATATACGTTGATAATGACACTGATGCATCTTCGCCTGTCTCACTTACGATTAAAATATCCCCAACATCATTTTCCCAAGCAGCTTTGGTGATATTATTAATTAAATCGAAATTGGAAGATTTTAAAAACGCTACAATCACACGTATTGAGGTTAAAATTATAGGGTTAACTGTCGTAACGAAATATTCGAACTCCTTAGGATTATTTGCAAAGAATATTGTTTGTCGAAACAGCAAATCTTTTTGATATTCATATTCACTTAACATAATATAACTACTTAAGTTAATAGTCATGACGGTTCCATTATAATTTTTAATGAACTCAGAAACTTCATCAATTTCGCTATTACACCATACTACCGAAGTCAATTGATTAATATCATATGCCTTCTTAGCAATCTCAACAATTTCTTTAATTATTTCGCAATAGTGAAAGGGCAAAATTATTAACAAAATTATGATAAAAGCCACAGAATATTTCATATTGCTTTCATCAATCAAGAATCAACTATTACTGTATGCTTTTCTGCATATTTTAACGAATACGTTTATTTCTACCGAAGTGTTTGAGCAAATAATGGCTATGTTCAATGCTATCATTAAGTCACTAGATAAGTAGAGTGTGATAAAATTAATGATTTGAGTATAATGAAACTAGAATATTTCAAATTTTGAAGAAATCAAGTTTTAGAATTTACCTACGAATATTTTCACTTCATTCACGATTTTTATTCAAAGATTCGAAGTTTCAACAACAAATAGTATGTAAATGTGTAAAACACCACCACAAACTCTCAATTTTAATGACAAGAATGTTAAAGTGCGGCATAACTAATCAAGCAAAGTGCTATTCAGGTCTCATATTAAAAGCTATAAAAATATCATCAATGAAATTTATTTTTTCGCGTGACTGATACTTCTTTTTTGAAAATGACGAAAGTGTTGCCAACCTCGTGGTTTTTACAACTTCACCGGATTTTATGGACCGAGCAGAATGCTCAGCCCAAAAAGTGATTAGTATGCGTATTTTAAGTATAGGTAGGTTTTGCTACAGATATACAGGGTTACTTTGAAAGGATCGGCCAAATTTTAATATAAGAAGGTTTAGGCTTAAATAGTAATGAATTAAAATATTGTCGCCAAATTGTGATATTTACTTTTGTAAACATTCATTTAAAACAATCCACAAAAATTCACTTGTCACGTTATGTCGTACCTAATACGAGTCATGACGTCACCAGCCTTCGAATGCGGCTGCGGTCGGTGGGAACCAGTTCTATGGTTTGTTTGTTACGTATATATGTTTTTTTTTATTTTTTAGTTTTCTCATTTCATAAATCAACAGAAAAAATGTTCATAAATCGAAAGAGTTATCGATTCCGAACCGATTTTTCAAACTTTGGCTGATGATTTATATCTAACCCTGTATACTGACTGGTAAATAATGATATATATCGATAGCAAAAATGATCAGTTGGACTACACTAATCCAAAACAAGTGTTAGATAGGTATATAACATTTTTTGAAATGAGAAAAAATCCGAAGTTTGGGATCGTTGTAAAATGGTACCAAAATGTACCAATTCAAGCAGCAACTTAATATTGTTTGTCCGTTGCAATAAACTCGTAAGTTTATATTTAATTTAATCATGCGAGTTTAATAACAAACAAATTAAGGAGTAATTTTTTTTTGACGTTGACACAACAACTCAACTGAACTTTGTCAAAATATTTCACTTCAGATTCGTTTTGAAATTTATACTACTCTATCGTAAAATATAATTTACTTACACGTTTATCTGGAACTGTTTTTGTGTTTTTAAGCTTACCACTCGTCAAACCGTTGCTGTGTAGTCATTACTGTCATGATCTAATCCGTATAATCATCCGTATAATTACCAACGGCTGGTAATCAAAATAGTTTTAGCTACGAAATCAAAAAAATATGACGTAAATTGTGAATAATTCATCATCATGGGCGTCGCCAGGATTATTTTCAGGGGTGTCCATCTCCATCTAAACATACTGTTAACCATTATAAAACACTGAAATAAACATGTAAAGCAACATCATATTTACATTCGAACACAAACATACATACATACATACTCTCGCAAAGCATTACTCTCCCGAAATTTCAGTCAGGTGATTTTTTCTATCTACTTTCTTTCGGGTGCGGTTAAACCCCCTTGCACCCTGCTACCGGCGCCCAAGTTCATCATTAATTACTTTTGATCTCATAAGTCGAGATAATTATTTTAAGCCAATCATGAAGCTCTTAAAAATATTACTACTGGAGATTACACTTCTGACAAAG
>NJDC01005679.1:638-11294 GCA_002245475.1 Calephelis virginiensis
ATTGTAACTTTTAAACTATGACCAGCCACCATACTGCAAAAATTACGAAACATGACATTGTAACTTTTATACTGTGAGCCACCTCCCAGTTTTTTTATCACGTCATTTTTATCAAATCCCAGGCATTAGAAAATTTAACAGAGCTATTTCAGACGAATCTAACGAGTCCATACTCGACCGGTTTACCAGTAAGCATTTCAGGGTTACCTCTTCTATCTTCGAGTTCCATTATCAGACCAGCTGAGTAGTACCAGCATTCGTTTGATTCATTCTTTAACTGCTAGTTCTCACATAAACACATAATGTGTCTAATATCCATTCCGATACTCACAAATAAGCTATTAGAAAGATGATGACCGTGGAACGCTTGGAAAGATCTCCATAAACTATATTTAAGAACTATCTCGACGAATTGTATCCATCGGCTGAAGAGCTACGATGTGACAAACAGACATACACAGCAGGCAAATCAAACTTACAACACCTCTCGTTTTGCATCGGGCCTTAAAAAATAGCAGTAGATACCGTACCATGTATATAAATGGGATAAGGTTGGAGTTACTGACTATACTCCGGCCAATACCAACGTGCGAACAGGGCCATAAATCATTAGAACCATAGGGTCGTAAAAATGTAACACAGGTCTTTGTCGATAAACTAGTCTTTACCAATAAACAGATGCCGCTTGCTCGTACTACTCATTAAGTAACATTCAAGTACCTACCTATGTAAAAGTTATTACGTTTTAATACAATAAATTAATTTATTATTATACAATTACATTAGTTGAAGTTTATATCATACTAGCGGCTGTTATCGACTATCGACAAAGCTCTTCCCCTGTTACGCACAACACCAGCGTAGTGCCATAAGAGCTGCAAGCGCGAGCGAGAGGTCCGATGACATTCATTTATGACTCAGTTTGCACGTTGATTTTGGCCGGAGTATAATAAATAAGAGCTGCAAGCGCGAGCGAGAGGTCCGATGTCATTCATTTATGACTCAGTTTGCACGTTGATTTTGGCCGGAGTATAATAATAAGCGTCGTAGGTACTAGGTAGGTAGTTTACGAACTTTAATGAAATTTAATGTCCACAAACAAACAAAAGCAACTTTATGACATCCGTTGTAAGATTGTCTTTCTTCGATGACAATTAGTATTATTGAAATAATATTATTTTAAGAGCCTATGGAAACCCCTCAGATAGGTTTGTCGCATTAAGGTCGTACCACAAATTATAAAGGCTTAGGTAAGGTATTGCTATGTTTTTTTTTCATGTTTTTTCAAAGTGACCTCTAGGGCAAGCTGTCACGTCTTCCATATTAATGAATTATTTTTAACAATCATAAGTCATTATACACAAAGTCATGTTAGGGTATTGAGTAAGGACCTTATTACTCAAGCACATTTAGTGAGATTTGGCAGCCATAAGGAAATACAAGATACTCTAATTTCTTCCTAAATATGTCACCTGTGCACTTTGACTAAACAAAGTTAAACTAATAATTACCACCTGTATTATCTAATTTCATTCCTAATTTACACGAAGTTCAATAATTACGAAAAAACTATGACCATCTTATTTCACGATGGCGCGAGCGCCAAAACTCTCCGATTTTTTAATTAATTTAAGCCTTTATGAGACAGACTAAGACCTTTTCTTTTTATTTCCGCATTTCATGGTTTCTTTAAAACCTTTTTCATGTAATGCATCATTGTATAAATTTAGAAAAATAATAGAAACTCCTAAAACATCATATTTCTGTCCCATTATAATTAGAAATGAATAAAACAATACGTCATTATTATTATGGGATAAAATTAAAGCAAGAAAGTTTACTTTCTTTAGTTATATTTATTACAGATTTTATACTTTCATTACCTTCGTCCAAGTCAGTCCATTCACCCACAATATGGTAATTATTCACACCTAACTACGTTGTATGAATACTATGACGCTAATTCGCTGATTCCTTGAAAGTTGCTCGCTACATTACGTATGACATGCAGACTTATTGGTCAAGTATGTCTGTCTCATTTTGGAAGGATTTTTTTACATATCATCTGCAAGCTCACATTCTCTAAATAACAAAACCTTTGTAAAAATAAAGATTCACTAAACGGAGAGTTTCAGCCAAAGAGGGATCCTGGTACAAGAAACTAGTAAAAAAACTGACAAATAATAAGTAGGTATCTGCAAATTTTATAGAGAAAAAAGGTGTGTGTGCGATTCACACACGATAGAAGTGAAACTTCAGTAAATCGACAAAAGAATGAGATGAATATATATTTGTCTCTTACCTGTCGTTTTTACATTGTATTCGTTTTGAAATCACAACGATTCTAAAGAAGTTTCACTTTAAAAAAAATTGCCCTAGACAGGATTTGAACCTGTACCCTTTCGTCTGATGTTGACGAATGTTTTAACCATTTGAGTTACTGAGGATTCAAGTCCTGTGGCGAAATTTTTAATTACTTTCTTTACCGTTAAAGCGGCAGATATAGGGGTTTACATGGGTAAATAAGCACTTGCCCTGTGCTTCGGTAAAATTTCTACAAATTTTAAAGAAACACAAAAATATGGCGACTTTTTTTTCTTTTTTTAATTTTTTTAGAAAATTATTGTGCAACAGGTAATTAATTATACAGAGTGACATGTAAAATACCAGTTAAATTTTGTGAAACGATTTGGGACAGATAACTCTCACTTTTGATGTATGAAGTAATTAAGAAATAAAAAATATCAATTTATAATTTTTATTCAACACAACATAAAAGGTGTTATAACGTAAACAAAGCATAAAACTAGTTTCGGCTCCCCTGGGGTCAAGCTGGGGCCCCGGTAAAACCAATGTGGACCAGGTAGGGCGCTCCTCAGACCCCTCTCTGTCCAAGAAGGGACACGAGGAGCGCACACAGGGCTGTGGGCCATTTGGCCCGCGTGGGGTGGCGGCAGTACGGCCCGCGGAGAAGGAGGACGGGCTTTCCATCTAGCCCCACGGTCGAGATGGGGTTACGGCAGGTGCGGGGGTGCTGTCGCCACTGGAACCCACGAAGTGGTACACATTGTGTCTCCGTGCGCCACTTCTGACGATATGCGGCCCCTGTTGAGAGGGGCTGCCCGATAGGAATCAGCAGATCCAGCGCCGTCGGGGCAGCGGATATGTGCAAAAGCGTTCTCGCAGCTCCGGTACCTGGCGAAGGGGTGGACACCGTGGGATTTTAGTCAGCAGGAAACTGACGTAACCCGCCACTTCCCCCGAAAGATGGATTTGCCCACGATAAAAAAAAGAACTGGTTTCGGCTGGCCGCAGTCGCATTCGCAGGCTAGTGACGGCATGATTCGTACCTACTAGGTACGACATAGAGTGACAACTAGTAAAGCTTTTTTTCCGGACTCTTTTAAATGAATATTTATAAAATAAATGTTATAAATTATAATAATATTTAGCAAGCAAATCAAAGCAAAGCAAATCATGGCAACTAAAGACTACAGTATTCTATACAGTATTCTATACAGTATTCTATACAGTATTATATACAGTATTCTATACAGTATTCTATACAGTATTCTATACAGTATTCTATACAGTATTATATACAGTATTCTATACAGTATTCTATACAGTATTCTATACAGTATTCTATACAGTATTCTATACAGTATGTATACTATTCGGGATATTTTATAGATTTGGAACCACACACAATCTTTCGGAAATCATATCTGTTTTCTTCATAAGTGTAAAACCGATAGCATTAACAAAATTCATGTTGGTATTTTCCAAAGAACATAAGAATGACATTGAATCTATTCATCTAACCAAAACAAAGCAGTTTCCGGAATCTGTCACGTATTGATACGTTTATATCTTATTTGAGAGGTTGCGCAATGACACTGTTTGCTTAGTAGTGATAAATTATAGCTAAAAGCACATACATTAGAAACGTCAACAATGGCAGTAATTCTGTAACGCACTAAAACATCATCTAGACGGTTGTAATCACGCTTCAATCGCACCTTCCACAAATGTGACTTTGGTGGAAACTTTCTTTGAAACAAATCAAAGTTTGGATTAAATCTACGTTTCACACGGATGCAAAGCAATGTTTTAGTCCGTGTCGAGCCCCTGCAAATAGACTTATTTTAAGTTAACGCTTTTGTGATTTATCGGTACGGCGTCGGACTTAATTTCTTGAGGTCCCGGGTTCGATCCCGAGTCGGGCAACAACAAAAATAGGAAATGTGTATTTTCAATTTATGTAATAGAAATATCGTTGCCCGAGATTGGATATGTTCTCGGTTGGCGATAAGCTTGCCACCTATCACACTGTGGGACTTAGTGTCTTTGGCTAGTCGTGGGCATTAGAAGAATTAAAAATAAAAGAGCCACAGTGTTTCGTGTTGTTTGACTGGATTGTACGCAATATCTTTACTGACATTTAGTCTTTGCCTCAGAAAATGTTGATTGAAAACATCTTAAGTTATTATGTTCTGACTAATTTGACATTTCTATAATTTTTCATCTCTTTTGACTTTGTTTCATTGGAAAAACATAACATATAAAAATAATTAGGTACGCAATTGGTATAAATTTAAAATATAAAAATATATAGAGCTTGTTATTATCTTGCGCATTCACTAAACTAATTTTAAGTTATCATTATCTTTTTAAAACTATAGTAATAGAAGAGACAAAATACGTTCAGTGCAGTCAGATTAGTTTGTACAGGACATCCATACAGACTTTTAATCTTTGAGTATTAAACAAACTTTTTAATCTATTCCTCTGAAAATGTCGATTAAAGACGTCACAAGTTTACATGGCTAGACTAATCTCACATGACTAAAATGTTTCATCTCTTTTTTGTTTCATTATAAAAATACATAGGAATATATTCAGAGGTTAATGGCGAAATAAAACATATAAAAACAAATACTATGAGTTTTAAGTATTACAATATCTGAACAGAACAATGCGTAAAATAAAAAACATTTCAGTAACAATTTCTTAAACACACATATTCCGCAAACAAACAATTTTCACTTTATTTTATTAGAATAAGTGATGTTAGTGGTCAGCAGAATCACCGTCAAAGTCACAAAAGTATGCGCCATTCACTATTTCATCAATAGCATCTTACAAATAAAACAAATAATATGTGTATGATAGCCACTTTAAGTTTTCCTATTACGGGGAGTACCACGTGCGACAGGCGTGCTTATAGATTCTGAGAAAACTGAATTAAAACCTTTGGGTTTTTCCTAGGTCAGATGGCAAATGCATCTGCAGATTTATGATAATAAGCAATATTGAGATAGTACTTTTTTTTCTGTGCTGCATATAACGAAAACTATAAACTATCTGGTGGTTTTTTTTTCTAGTTGTTTTTCATGTGCTTGAGTAATGCGTGTCATCTTCACAGAGTAAGTCATTATTTCATGGGCCAACAACGTAAACCTACGTTTTTACAATGGACTTTCCAACTATATTAAATATCTTCCAATTAATAAATTCATAAAACATATCAAATTAAAGTTATATGTAAAAGTTTTTTATGCTGTTGCTGAATATTTATTTTAATAACTGATTACTTTTATTAGTTATTGCATACACATTGTTATATGAGGAAAAAGGACAAACCCGTTGAGTTTTTTATCCGATTTCTTATTATTTTTCTGATTTCAAGTATAGACTGCACGAGGGAAAGTCATTTTTTTATTTTTTATTTATAATTCTTTTGCATTTATAATTCGTATGGACTTTTCACTCTTAGAAAGTTTAGTATAAAAATAACTACATTCAATAAAACCGACTTCAAAGTTTAAAAGTAAAAAATAATAAAGATTTAATATTAATTATACACTAGCTATTAAATACTATATGTGCTATTTACTTAAAGGTTTGAAGTCGGTGCCAAGCCCTAAACTAATAATTATATTATAAGAAAGTATTAAATTGGAACCAATCCGGAACTATTCCGCATCAAACAAAAAATTATTACGTAAATCGGTTCAAAAACCTCGGCGAAATCAGCATACATACATAAAAATGTATAGTCCGGATTGAGAACCTCCTCCTTTTTGGAAGTTGGTTGAAAATAACAATTGTCTTACAAAATGTAACCATAAGGAAGTACTGAGTACTGAACCATTAGTGGTCGAGTACTTTGCTTCATTGGTGATAGAATGTTGAGCAGTAACTGGCCCGCGTAGGGGTCTATTGTCCGTCCTTATTCCTGCCGCTATAGTGACAGTGTTGGACACAGTCATGTTCCGGTACCGATGATAAGGAATACATGTAGCACATAGGACGTTACACTCTGGCCATTATACAGCGACGTCTATAACATCCATGGTGTCTGTAGGTCACGGTTGTCTTTCTTATAGGAGAATCGTATGCTTCTTCGTTGTCTTATCATATAAAAAATGCAATTCAGCGGTTCCTAAGACAAAACTAAAACACTATAAATAAATAAGTATCTTCACGCCCATATCCTAGTAGGAATTGGCAGAGGCACAACCAGGGCATCCTCGACTAGCTAAATGTGATAGATGGCAAGCCTATTACCAACCGGGCGCATATCCAATCCCGGACAACGTTACAATACAATACAATAAATCTTTGTTGTGCACCAAATACAGAGAAATTACAAATACATCAAATAAAATTTAAATTATAAGATACGCAAAGGCGGCCTTATCGCCAAGTCAGCAATCTCTTCCAGGCAACCCTCTAGTATGGAACAAGATATAGCGGACTACTGTGTAATGGTGCTCTTAAAAATAGATCATCCTAAAGGCAGAAGCCTGTTTTAATTATAGGTACGTTAAATTTTATTAGAAAATTTAAAATATGCATTTTGAAATTTTTAATTGAAAACTTCTTTAGCGACGTTGCGCACTTTATTTGGAATTGGTAAAAACTTCTAAACTTGCGTCAGATCGTCAGATCATAAGATGGCGCAGGGCGCATGCGCGAATAAGGCGGCGCAGGGCACTTGCGCGAGATCTAAAATAAAACGTAGATTCATTGCTGTTTCTGTGTTGCTAAAATATTTCCGAAGAGCAATGGATAAAACGCCGCAATACCATTACATTCTGACAAGACAACATGATAGCAGATACGTATAATTTCAACAGACATTGCTCTATTTGTTCCATCTTGAAAACAAGGTTTATGTGTAGACGAGCAATGTTCGTTATACAGATAATATGACGACGCTTCTAGCCGTCATGTAGTCTTACTTTAGCGAGTTTTTGTCAAGCCAAACGCAGACTATTGATATGAAAATAATATTTGTGCATAAATTATAGTACTTTCATACTGATAATTATAGCATTTTTTTTAAGAAAAAAAAATATTCCCTAACAATTTCAAAATATCCAAAATGCACAACTTTAATATTCAAGTTTTCACTTCTGCCGGCACTCCCGGAGTGCAACCCGTCTTATTTTTGTTGCCCGAAAAATTGACATGACATGACTTAAGAATGCCTAATGGTAAAACCGTCGAGTTTGGACTAATTCGATTTCCTTTAGCTAGAACTGTTTATATTACGTAAGTCACACTATAAGTTTAGCGTAATAAGTTACGCTTTTTTAAGAAAAACGATATGTTATGACCAAAATATTATGTTTATTGCTTTTCAAACTAATCTCCTTCACATTTTAAACATTTTCCCATGTGATCGAACCATTTTTAAAACAGAAGGACCACAGATCTGAAGATAAGATGTTTTCTACGTGCTGATTAAACGCTATCACGAACGTCTCTTCGGAATTGGTAAAAGTAAAACCTCCTATCAAATCTTTAACTGTGGGGGCTATGCACAAGATGAGTAACGAGATGTACTTTTTCGGAAGCTCAAAATGACTTTGTTTTGTTGGTCGCGTGTGAAGAAGCGTTATCATGGTGTAGGAGAATGTGGCTTTTAGGTCGTCTCCCGCGAACTTTTTCTAACATCCTGGGTAAACAAATGGTGAAATACCACTGGGCATTAATATTCTTTTGATCTTCAAGTGGAATTGTACAGATGGGACCCTTAGCTGAGAAAAAAACGCGATCAATTTTTAACAACGCTTCTCGCCTGTCTCACTTTTGTTGGCATGTTCTCATTTTCAAATACCCATTCACAAGATTGCTGTTTTTTTCGGGCTCAAAACAATAAATCCACGTTTCGTCTGCTGTGACGATGTTATAAGCGGCATTAGAATGTCCGTGGTCGTACTTCAGTAGCATTTAGCACCATTCCACGCGAACCCTGCTTCTGATCCGCTGTCAGTTTATGAGGGATCCAACGACAACAAAGTTTCCGGACTTTCAATTAAAATTATCTGAATTTGGCTCACACCAATCCCCAATACTATCTAAATTGTCTCATAGGTAATCCGGGGGTTTTCTACAATTAACCGCTTAATAGTAGCCACATTATTTTCGTTGACGGCAGTTGAAGGCCGCCTTTTACGAAATTCGTCACGTAAAGAAACTCGACCTCTCTTAAATTCAGAAAACCATCGCCTCACGGTGCTCAAACAAGGTGCTTCTCTTCCAAAAGCATTTTGATGACGAGTGGCATAGTCTTGAAAAGAAAAAAACTTTTAAAATCATAAAAAATCATCGCTCTAAAATATTTTTGACTTAATTCCATTTTCGTTGCATACTTAAATGTATAATAAAAAAACAATTGACAAATTATTTCCCGCTAATTTTTCCGAATTGCCGAAGTTGTTGGATCGAACCCGGGACCTCAAGAAGTCAAGTCCGACGCCGGATCGTTGGACCACAAAGACTAAAACACTAAAGTAAAGTTAAAGTAAAAAAGAACAGTATTGGAGTAAAGTTCTAAGAATTACAATAATTTTACTATAAAATAAGTTATAATTCCTATATCAGTAATCCCGCAAACGATTAGCCATCCTCTGAAGAAAAAAGTACATTTAAACTGGCGTCCATCTGCTTTTGGCCACTTTTTTAGCCGGTGGTACTTAAGTCCTATGTGTCCCAGCAAGCCGTAGAACCATAATCGCTAGACGCCAAAAATTTTATGGAATGGCTGCAAAAATATACCGAAGAGTTCACACAGAAATCTCAGCGCAATGGAGGCGCTGCTGCAGTACGTATATTCAAAGCCGTATATCTCGGTCAAGTTCTGACCACGAATCCGCGTATTTGCCGTCCGCGATTGCAACGTTGCCACCTCGTTCATCAAAACAATATTTATTGTCGCTATTTCTTGTGGGATCGTTTGCGGCAAGCAAAGTTTAATGCCAAATATTAACAATTATGTAATAATAATGTAAATAAATGCTATCCTACCTATATGTGTTGGTATTTTGCGTATTTATGTGTCAATTTGGCGTCTGTATACAGCTATCGGCCCAATTTGACGTTCATATATCTGTTCTTGAACTTTATTTACTTACCTACTCCCGTAAGTCATATTGCTTTATACATCGAGGTTAAAATAGTCTAATTATCGTATCTATCCAGGATGTAAGCTGCTGCCATACAAAAAAATCAGTATTTTAAATAAAAAAAACCATAAATACTTCAGGTAACAAAAATTGCACCGAAACCGGGAAGTGCATAACAGCAAGTATTTTATAAATGAAAGTAAATACTTGTATAGGAAGACGGAGATCGTCAATCTTATCTAAAAATTATTTGAATTGTTAATTACTGTTATCTAAACTTATTTTAATTCTACAACAAATATTGTACTGGTGTTTCGCATTAGATTTCGCAAGTAAACAGATAAGGACAACTGAACATGACATCACAAGACTGTCTGTCAATTAATCTGACGCAATTTAAAGGTTAGATAATTAATATAACTAGTCATTGTTCGAAATTCAACCATATAAATATTTGATATCTTTTTGATAAGAGCGCCATCTTAATTTATCAAAACCAACTACTTTGTTTCCAAACTTTGTAAATGTAGTTTGTGCGCCATCTGTGATTTTTTATCGGTATCATCAACAAATATTTGTTGATGTATGAGCAAAGTTTTATTTTCTGATTTAATGCAATTAATAAGCATTATTATTTAAAATTATTATTATTAGTTTAATTATTAACTTCTACTACACAAAAACTATAAGTGTGCCAAATTTCATACTCCTCCGTCAGCGCAATTTTAGTAAAAAGGCCCCAAGTTTTTGCTTCACGTTTTAATATTATGATTTACTGTAACAACAAACATACTAAAAAAGCTAGCACCAAAAGTCGCTATTCGATTGTTGCACTCGATTGTACCAGCGCCAGACTACAGAATGAACTTCACGGGAAGCGCATGTCAACTGTGCTGCAACTAGTCCGGGTAAGGATCCACTGCCTAACCTATTCCTGTCACCGTAATGACAGTACCGGTCCAGAGCGCGCATAGCTAATATCCCGGCCACCAAAACAGCGAAGCAACTAAATAAGCAATAATTATATATTGCAAATAAACATTTCTCTTGTACCCTGAACATGTAACCTATGTCACAGAAAACATAATAACTCTCTCGTAGTCTCGTACGCCATTTATCTAAATCTGTTTCTTACTTGAGACGCTACGTAGCCCATATTACTATAAATTTACATAAATAACTTTTTTTGCCTTCACCGTAGTTTAGTGAAAAATACATTAATTGTTAAATACACAAA
>NJDC01005679.1:25865-39356 GCA_002245475.1 Calephelis virginiensis
TTTTGAAACACAGATAGATTGTGACCTGGATTAACATATAGGCTACTTCCCGACTACACAACGGGTTCCTGTGAAAACGCGGGCTAAGCCGCAGGTAACAGCTAGTAAATAAATAAATGTCCCTGGACATGTTACACAAATTGGACCTAACCCCAAAGTAAGCAAATTGTATGCGTGTGTTATGGGTGTTAGTCAAAGATGTATGTAGAAATACTACTTAAATAGATATCAGAATAAATTTAATAAGCATCCAGACCCGTAGTTGCAGACATCTAAATATTAATTTCACATAATATGTCTACCCCCATCGTAAATCGAACAGTGTACAATTTTTTTAGTAGTTTTTGGTCAGTGTTGTCAGGCATGTCGCTTCGCTAGCCACTCGACCAAGGAGGCGGTCTATAATTTTAAGTGTGGTAGTAAAACTGTGTATTTTACATCGCTTTTTTTATGATATTGGAAGGAAAACAAGCAGACGGTTTCGTGATGGTAAGAAATTCACGCCGCCTAGAATCATCAAAGGTGTTAATGGTGCGTTGCCAACCTGAAGCCGGGATATTACGACCTTACCCTCCGAACTGGAAAACGTCAACGGCAAGCATTGACGTTATGGTGGTAGGAATAGGTAAGGCAGTGGTAACAATTCAGGCGAGTCGCTGCGAGACTCTACCATCTAGTCAGATGTCACGGTGTTGATGACGGTACTCGCCTTTTACGAACTACCTGGCACAGGAAGGCAGATGGTCTATTCTGCAAAGGAGCCTGGACTAACACGGGAAATGTATATAATTCTAGCACGCTTAAATGAATATTACTCTAGTTAGTAAAAAACGTCAATAATATGTATTGTAGATCGTGGTTCAGGTCGTCAGCTCTAAGAACAAAGACTTGCGTCATTGCGCTTAGTGGAACTGCAAAAAACGTTAATACATTTCTTAACAAAATTATATGTAAATTGTCAGAACATAAAAAGCAAAATTCTGATCAGTTTGGGCCCCTGAGTAAATAAGTTTTACGTCATACAGGAATAACCGCCTGTAGGGTCACTCTTGAAACTCGATTCATGCAATATCGGAAATTGGAATCGAGTATTTTAAGGTACTCTTTAACACAATACTGGCGAATTAACATTTAGTTAACAGTAAACAATAAATCATTTTATCGGATTTGTTGAATTTATTTGTAACTAAATTTTAATAACTCGCTAATACTGTGTTCAAAAGTAGGTACTTGTAATGACATATACTATTCCATTTTCAATACGCATGATATCGAGATTCAAGAGTAAACCTACTGAGCTTTTACCATGAGTTGCTATCGATTACGTTTGGAATTTACGAATCGAAATCGTATCGCCTATGGTAGGGAATTTTGTTCTGAGGCAAGTTGTGCAAGTTTTTAAACAAATGGTATACAGATAAGCTAGCGAATTTTCAATAAATTTATAGTAAGGGCTCCGATCTTTATTTTGAAATGTATTTTAATAGTATGTAAATATCCCGATCATTTTTGTTGTATATAAATAAAATTAATTTCTGTGAATAAATTACTCAAATTGAATCTTACCCCCAAGCTGTCCAATTATGTGCTTCTGATGAGTGTTAGAAAAAATCTATACTTATATACATAGAAGTACTTAAATAAATAATAAATAAATATTTCTGGACAAGTCACTGAAATTGAATCTAACCCAAAGTAAGTAAATTATATGCTTGTGTTATGGGTGTTAGGTCAATGATACTAATACATAGAAATACTTAAATAGATACCAGAATAATTTTAAATTAATAAATACCAGAATAAAAAAACACAACCAGAACTAAGATAGGCAGAAATCTAGATGCTCATCATACAAATGTCTTGCGGTTGGTTAATAGTGGTAGGAGTGTACGCTAACCTCTCGAAAAAAACAAGAGGGTCAAATATACAGAGTTGTTAATTTTTGAACTGAAGCTTCTTTAGAATCGTTGTGATTTCAAAACGGGTGCAACGGAAAAACGACAGGTAAGAGACACAAATATAATTTTAAACGAAAGTTGATACTTTGATTGATATTTAAGTAAATTAAATTTCTTATCAGTGAGCATCTTTATTCCAAAGACATGTGCATGAGTGAAATAGACATGACTAACATAAAGATTCTTAGTTATTCAATAGATTTTAAATTTTGGAAACGTTATGTTCTTTTTTAAGTGTTTTTTTAATAGTGCGTTTATATAAACCCATAAATGATTTTAAAAAAGAACATTGGTCATAGGAAGAAAAATAAAGAGACTTATAACGAAAAAAAAATGTGACATTTACAAATTGTCAAGGAGAAAATAATTGATATCTACTAATAAAAGTGGCCTGTTCAATCTTTGCTGCATTCCAACATTAATAACAAGTGTGAAAATGATTATTTTCAGAATTTGTGTAGGTATTTTAACTCATTTTTTATTACTATTTTAGAGTTGCATGAAAATAAAATTTTAAACCGAAACAATAATAAACTAATTACTAATATGCATAAAATTAGTTGATGAACTATTTTTAAGAGTCAGCAATATTATTGAATTTCACATCACATCACTTAGCTTATTATGCGATGCCTTGAAAATGCAAATTAGTTTGTTATAGACATGTACTTTAAAACTCAATTGAAAACGTTTGACTTGGGTCAAACAAATAATTAATAATGCACTGTTTTGCTAAATATGTTTCCGTCTCATAATAAAATTTACAGTATATAATATATAGCTCCGAAGACGCTATAAAAGCGAAACCGGTTTGCTAATTTCGTCAATTTAAAGGATGAAAATATTTTAAGTGAAAAGTGCAAGAGTATTCATATATTACAAAACGGAGTTTCACCAAGTGTAAAGGATAATGACAGTTCAATATACAAACTTTTAATACTCAAATACCAAGTTAAAATAAATAAATAAAAAAAGTATCTTCACGCCCCTATCCCCGAAGAGGTAGGCAGAGGCACAACCAGGGCACCCATGACTAGCCGAAGGCACTAAGTCCCACAATGTGATAAGTGGCAAGCGTATCGCCAACCGGGTACATTTCCAATCCCGAGCAACATTTTTTTTCGCCTCTGTGGTCTAGCGGTTCAGTTCTTGGACTTGACTGCATGAGGTCCCGGATTCGAATCCCGGGTCGGGCAACAAAAAGAAAATTGGCTTTGTCCCAATTTTCTAATAAAAAGAAATAATGTAAAAATAAATAATATCATTATAAAATTTGTGTGGAATATGTTAAGTCTATCTTAAACCATAAAATGCTTTTCTTAATTTGTTATAAGTATATACGAGAATAAGCTCCACCTAAAAACGCGTGAAGATTTCGAAGATAAATATGAAATTTATTTTAAATCCAGTCGACCTCAAACCGATGATAAACGGGAGAATCTCATGACAGAGTAACGGAATTTCTGAAACAGATGGAAGATTATTGCAAATATAAAATGCAGCTAAAGCGATGAGTTTCACATATTTCAATATGCTTTTTGACATTAGCCGACCCGGAAAATTTTGTTGGCACTTGACTTGGCGTGAAGATATTTATGTATATGTAAGATAATCTTTTTTTCTCTCCTTAGGTTTTGGCTTTCGCGTCGGCGTTTTTCCATTAGCCAAGTAGAAATTTCCATCAAATTTACCAAAATTGGGATTCAATTATAATATTTAGTCAATAAGTCATTTCAGAGTCTGGGATAAAGAGGTGGCTTCATTACTCGAGCTATAGTGAGATTTGGCGGCAACGAGGATATACACGAAACTCTAATTTCTTCATGATTATTTCATTTCTGCACTTTCGCAGAACAAATTTGTACAAAATGCCACCAGAATTGACTAATTTCACTCAATATAAACATGAAATTCAATAATTATGAAAAAAACATCGACCATCTTTTCTCTGTCGAGGGTTATTATGTCTGTAATTTCTAAACTACAAAACTAATGGCTTAGAAGTTATATGGAGAAATTTATTTAACACATTCAGGTAAATTTGTATATTAAGAAATAAAACAAAAATTAAATCGTACAATGCAAAAAAAAATTATCGCTTTACCACGAGAACCCCTTTTATGAGCAAGATACTAAGTATTTTTTTATGATAGTGTAAGACAAACAAGCAGACGGATTTCCTGATAGTAAGAAATTCACGCCGCCTAGAGACACCAAAGGTAGAAATGGTGCGTTGCCAACCTGAGGCCGGGCTGTTAGGCCTCGAGAAAATTAACTTTACCGGCTATCATACCCTTCGAACCGGAACACGTCAACGGCAAGCACTGACGTTATGGTGTCAGGAATAGGTAAAGCGGTGGTACCAATCCCACCTAGTCTGACTTCATGGTATTAGTGACGGTAAGTCTATTCTCGCCTTTTACGAGCTGCCTGGCAGGAAGGCAGATGGTTTATTCTGCAAAGGAGCCCAGACCAGCACGGGATAGGTATAACAAAGATAACCTACCTCAGAACATGAAGTTACTATCGGTTCTGTGCTAAATTTTGCTACGATTGTTTCAGTAGATTCGGTGAGAATTGCGGTCGGAAGATAAACAGAGTAAACAGACATACAGAAAAAAATCTAAAAATTCCAAAAAATATGTTTTGTTGATTACTTTTACATGCAATATACTAATTTCTTTAAACATATTCAATACACAGAATTCACACTCTACAAATTTATTCCAAGCATTTTTTTAATATACATATTTACTAGCCGACCCGGCGAATTTCGTATCGCTTAACATTAATAGTTATTAACAATTTCTATGAAAAAAAATTCCTACAATTTTCCTGGTTTTTCTTTTCATAAGAACCTTCTCCTGATAACGGTTAATGCAACAAAAAATAATTAGCAAAATCGATCCTTCCGTTCAGGCGTGATATGATGACCACGCGAAATAGGGATTCATTTGTTTATAAAAAAAAGTATCTTCACGCCCATATCCCCGAAGAGGTTGGCAGAGGCACAACCAGGGCATCCACGACTAGCCGAAGATACTATGTCCCACAATGTGATAGGTGGCAAGCCTATCGCCAACTGGGCACATATCCTGTCCCGAGCAACATTTTTTTTATTAGAAAATTGGAAATATCCGATTTTCTTTTTGTTGCCCGACCCGGAATTCGAACCCATGACCTCATGCAGTCAAGTCCAACAACTGAACCGCTAGACCACAGAGGCAAGAGAGGTTAGTTTATAAATAGATAAATACTTTTAGGATATTGGTACGGAGCCAAAACTCTACTTGCAGTAACAAAGGACTCAATAGTTGCGTGTACTGAATGCACTGACGTCATATTATTAGCAATAAGGCATTAACATCAACGACATTGTGACCACTACAACGTCAAGGTACATAAAAGTTTGTGCTTTATTAGATATCAAAAACCACAATTAGTATCGTCAGCAAACATATATGGTACCACCCCAAAATTATTCACTACTTTTTGAAAATCGAATCCCGTCAAATCATTGTTTCGTAGGACAACTACCTTCCAAAAAATAAAACCATAAAAAATTCAAACATACAAAAAATTAAACAAAAAAATTAAAAAGAGACAGTCCTGTTGATAACCTTCCTTTAATAGAAGTTAGAACACTAAAAAACTGATTACAATGGGATTGTCACGTCATCTATAAACATAAAAATATACATTAGTAAATATTCAAAAACCACTTTTCAAATCTTGATCTGGCTCATATAAAACACATTCATAAAAAACTCATAAATAATTAGCGGAGCAATCGCATAGCATCCATACAAAAAAATGAAACGAATCGGAAACTTCCCTTTTTTGTTTCGATAAATTATTAAGTGCAGTAAAACTGCGAAAAAGCTACTAATTATCTTACTACCACGTCGAGATTTAATCATTCTTCTATTGAAAGCTGCGTAATGTTTCCGAGATGGTCCCATACGTCTAGATTTTATCAACATACTGCGACCTCGACCACTACGACCACCATGATCATCGATAATGTAGTCAAGATACGTGAACATTTATGCATTACTAAGTATAACTCAAAAAACATTTGTTGGATCTATGATGATCCGACAGATGGTTTTTGAGTTATATGTATGTATAATAACTTTGTATATGTGATTAATATACATTAAAATGAGACCACCTCGCAATTATTGAAAAAGAATCATCAAATCAGTTCGTTATTGATCCAGTAATCGCGTAAAAGACATATAAAAAAATACAGACGAATTGATAAACTCCTCCTTTTATGAAGTAGGTTTCAATATGACAGAATCTTTTTTTTATTCATATTAAGTATACATTATATACATTTTTTGAATGTCAAATACACTGTGTCTGTACTTTCGCAATATACACTGTGGATGATTCCAGAACTCACTACTCACAAGGGGCTTGGAGAGCCTCATTCACTTGAGAGTCAAAGTCTATCTGTTCTTTGCCATACACAAAGGGAAATTCGTAAGTGTTCTTCAACATGACTTTACTTTCAACATTATCTAACATGCATATTATTTATTAACTGATTCCAAAATGAATGCGGGTAACATTTCCTCTATGTAGCTTTATTTTCTTTTTGTGTATTTGTTACGTTAATCACGGCCATTGACAATTGGATTAAGTGATTCTTTTTTTGAAAGTTACATAATCATATTTCAGAGTTAGTTAAATTTAGTAAATCTAGATCCAACTAGTGGAGTTTGAGTTAAATTTAATATTGCTTAATTTTTGTGTATCTGACGTGAGAGTGAAATTGGAGTCGGTTTTTTTTGCAGTTTTACTGTACTTAAGTTGCTTATCATTATATAATAAGGACGCTATTCAAAGATTGGATCACGTGGGAACTAGATTAAGTTGGATCTTAAACTTTGCTGACCTTTAATAAGTAAATCTCTCCCAGCTTAATCCTGGCAGAAATCATCAAAATCTACGGTATATGCAACATGTATCCTTGTAATTAAAAATCCGTGTAATAGTTTATCTTTCTATTCATACTATAATCATAAATGCGAAATTCTGCCGTTTGTCCGTATCGCTTTCACGGCCACCACTGGGCCGATTTTAATAAAATTTGTTATTCGAGTTCAAACTTTTATAAAAATCAACTCTCAAAGGAAAATTTATATAAAGATCATAACTATTTTAATCTGACTCATTTCCGGACTAACAGCTAGTTGGCAAATATCCCTAAGTCTACGAAATTGTGTCAGAATGTTATCCAGCTCATCAAGATCCCCGAGCTTTCTAGAACGTGGATGTGATGATTTGGAAGTAATAACAGAGATTAGTTAACATATTTAATAGTCTCTGGTAGTACTAATGCAACTCAGCATTTTCCCTTGGTGATACTAAATCATTTATACGCCTTATTAGATAAAACATTAGATTAGAAGAACCTTCCTCAGCTTCGAGTTATTGATGCCTCCCATTATTTATTGGGTATATCAATAAATATTGTTTAGAGTGTGCGCAACAGATGCAATGGGGTTTCATTACAAAGAACTATTTTTTGGTGTTGGTCAAAGTCCAGACCTTCCATCTAATTCGAACCTATAAAGAGCAAGTATTAACAAGGTGCTCGTCAGCAAGGTGGTAGAATTCTGTGGGATTATATTGATACAACGAAAGCAAAGTTAAATCGAGACGAGCCTATCTGAAAGTCTATATCAAAAGTTTTAATTAAGTAGGAACATTTGAGGAAAATCTCTTATATCTTTCACAGCCTTCAAAAACTTAGGAAATGTCTGGAAATGATGTATGTCATTTTGGCAGACTTAAAAATGGAAATGCAATTCGTTAATAGGAACCTACAAAAGTTAAACAAAAGAAAAATGTGTCCGCCAACAAGGTCCTGCCACCTTTATAATAATAATAAAACTCTTTATTGTACAACAAAAACAGATTAAATGTACTACAACTATTACAACAGCAAGTACATTATTTATACAAATGGCGGTTTTAACGCTAATGGGCGATTTCTTCCAAACAACCAGCATTCAGAAAAAGAAATATACAAATAAGGAAAAAGTACAACATTAAAAAAAAAGAAAGAAAATACAATACATTAATACATAAAATAATAATAACTAAATAACCTTGGGATTGATTAAAGTATTACTGTGGCAGGTAGTAAAGCAACCAAAGCAAAAATGAGCCTTAATAAGCCTATATCGAAAACAATGGGAAGAGTAGAGCAAAAACTACTTTTGAAAATTAAAAAATTAGAAAATTTTGGATAATTTTTTGACGAGCTTCAAAAATGTTAGAAAATGCAATTGCTGCAAATGCTTCCAACGCCAATAAAATAGATGAATTAAGGCTCTTTATATTCCAAATATGCCGAATCGTCCTTATGAATATTGTGTTAGCAGTCGCGCAAGCTACGGATGTAGCAAATAAATATTTTGATGAGATATATAATTTATTTTCCGAAAATAGGTTTTTGAAGTTTTAAAAAAACAGAGCTCATTCTTAATTCAAAGGGTTTACTGGGATTAAGTACGATATTTTTTCTATGAACATTTGTTTAATAGAAACTAATGTTATTAATTATTTCCAGAGACGAAATCGAAAAGTTTGTTTTTGTGAAAGTTTACGACTTTTTTTATTGAGCCAAATTTATTGAAGCGTCTTTCGGTTTCCAAACTAACCTTAAGAATTTTGTGAACTATTAGTTAAAACAACAAATAACAAAGTTATTTTTAATTATGCGTTTTCAAAATCTAGTTTTTAGATTCGTGAGGATATTTGGGACATATAGCGACTTAAAGGACTTTGTCCACTAAACCATAACGAGGAAAAGTTCACTTCAAAAGCTCCAGGTAGAGTTAATAGTGTTAATGAGGCTACGAAGAACACGAACCATTGGCGAACGAGGTATTGGCGCCATACAAGTGCGCCGTCAGTTCATATAAACGCGAACAGTCCGCGCGCGTCGCTCAGTGGAAAGAGGCTAGCGCTCGGTCCGTGTCGTGAATTGGAAGCGGTTTGCGCACGCGCATCCCGGCCCTTTGGCCCGCAACACGCTTAGTTTGACAAAGTTCGTTCTTTGATTAAAATCATGTTTTTCTAATCCGGACTAAAGTCGTCGTCAAGGCGTAGTTACAGACTTGTATAAATTTTATTCTTTTGTTTTTTAATATTTTTCAAAATGGTAAGTGGCAACAAAAACCCCGAGGATCCGATTAAGATCCCGCCGAAAAATCGTGAAAAGAAAACCAATAATTACAAACGAGCCAACTTCCTGACAAAAACATGGTTCATGTGGATGATGCCCACCTTTTGGCGGGGATACAAGAGGGATCTCTACGACTCTGATCTCACGAAGCCGAAAGACAGCCACCTTTCGGACAAACTCGGAGACCGCTTGGAAAAGTGAGTATTTTTAACTTTAATTCTTTATGTTGTAGCACGTTCTTAAGGTTGGTTTAAATATTAACGGAAATTTCAGAAGATCTTTGTTATTAGTTAACTAAATCAATTTACAGACATTGACCTTATAATTTACAAGGTGATGTGGATATTAAACCAGTTGTACCCAATAGTATCATTAATATTTTAAATTCACGCAGGATATATAATAATTAATTATATATGTAGAAAGTTGGAAATCTATAAAAATAATTAGCTTGTATACGTATAAAAGTACACACTTCCTTTGAAAATATTTTTATTATTTTTTGCTCATTAATAATTCACGAGAAAATTTAACTTCTTGAATATTGTTTCCATGGTACTTAGACTAAAATACGTAGGTACGTCGGTTATTTTCGAGAATAAAAATATGCAAAATAGTGTTAAGTAGTTTTTTATGAATAAAGGTCGATTTATAATTTTTTTAATAAAACTATACAACTACAAAAATTTCAAAAAACTACAAAAGTATTTGAAAAACATTTACCTTTATTATGTAGGTATAAAAACAGATTTAAAAAAATATGTTTCAACATTTAAACAAGGTATTAAAAAATATAATGAGTCTGTCAACATGTCTGTTGTCAAAAGACTAGATATTTGACTAGATATTTTTTGTTTTAGCGCTAATTTTATATATTGGTAGCTTTTACATTTTTTTGTTTATTTTTATGGTTTCGTCAGGAAAAAAGCGACAACATTATAAAAATGTTGTAGGTAACTATTTTTAGGATTCGGGGGATGATTTATTTGATGATTTATTTTTATTTTAGCATCTTCATTTAATTTTTATGAAAACTTTTAGTTATATTTTTATATAAATTTATTTGTTATACATACTCATTGTACAATGTATCATTTAGTTTTATTCTTCGTTTTTTTTTTAATTTTAGAAGGAATGTAGTCATTCCTTGCAACTGGCATATATCTACTATACAAGAAATTAACTTATTAGGGCTAACTTTTGAATGTATATATAGCCACTTCCTTCATACTAGTGTAATATAAACACGCACAAATGGATAAAAATGGATCAATGTTTAAAAAGCTACTTCAAAAATTAAATTGCCAAAAGTATAAAACGATAATATAAGGACCTATACGAGTATAAATCTTAAGTGAAAGTTGATCTGAATAACTAAGTATTTTATGTGTTTCGATAATCGCATCACGTGACTTTTATACTAGCTGTCCCGACGAATTGCGGACCGTCCGCTCCGTGTGTTTTGTTTTTTATCTTGATTTTAATGCTTTATTACTAATTATGCTCTTCAGGACTAAGACGAATCAAAAAAATATTTTATAAATCTATCTAGCACTAGATATAACAGTTGTTTGTTTAATGGATTGTTATTTATTTATTTGACATATTTTTTTATTATTCATTGAATTTTTTTTGACATTCTGTAATTGATATATGTATCATTTTGTATTTCCCATTGACATTGAAATTTAAATCTGACGTTTTATGATGGTGTAATACCTAATTATTTTTGTATTTGATAATACAGTGTTTTGAAATGTAACAAATATTAAATATTAAGTTTTAAGACTTTAAAAAAATGAGCACAAACTAAAGTTATTTTATCTGTATGCTAACTTTTTCCAAAAAAAAGATAAAACATAGAAAATTTTAGATATGTCAGATTAGTCCGAACAAGTCAACAGAATTTGAATTTTCTAGTCAACATTTCCAAGGAATAGATGAAAAACCTACAGAAATGACATGTACCAACTAATCTGACAATACTGACCGTCTTGCCTTTTTCTGTTACTCTGGTTGAAAGAAACTAGCGATAACTTTATAAATTATTAAAAGTAAGTTGTACAAGTGCACAGCAAAGCTGTCTCTACTAGTTTTGTAGTGTTATAAAATAAAGACCTACGTATTACAAAAAAAATATATCCCAGGAATGTTATAAGTGCAATTCAAGTGCTTAAGAAGCTAAGCAGGTTTTTATTGTTAACCGCCTTGTTAATAAAGTGGGTGATCCAAGTTTCAATCAGTATTATAGTCTTTATTCCAATAAAATTAAATATCAAATTAGTTTTACTCCTACTTCAGTCCAGGTTTATTAATATGACGGTTAAACATGAACGTTAACTTAGTATTAACTTAATCCGAAGCACCGAAATGCTTGTTCCGTGCGTGTGAACTCGAGTAGTAGCGGAGCACCGATTTCCGCATTGCGTTCATGTTCGCTTACCTACTTGTATGTTAATAATAATAAGTATTTAATTCTTGACTTCAATATTTCATACGTTTCATTGTTATTTGCGTTTACTACAGTTATTTTAAGGTAGGTACATAAAACGCAAGTTTTGTTGTTATAATCTTTTATTATTTCGAATTACAGTTTACGAAATGAGACAAAATTAGTAAATGATCTAATTACAATTATAGAGTTGTGTTACAAATTCTTATTTACATTCTACTTTTTTTATCAGAATAGTCGTAAAAAAACTATAATGCCACCAACTTATCCGTTCAGTAGTTAAGATCGAAATTAGCCCGCTATTTTGTGAAACGTCATTTCGCTTTCAGTTTTTTGAAGTGTGAGCACTGAAAATTAAATTGCTACAAACACATTTCTTACTTTACTTTTTGGCATTAGCTTTAACATTTGCCATAAGTCAAGTAGAAATTGACATCAAGTTAGTTAAAAATTAGTCATTAGTTGTCAAAGAAAGTCATATCAGAGTCTTGAGTTAATAGGTAGCCTCCTTGATCAAGCATATTTGATGAGATTTAATGGGAACGAGTAAATACACGATACACTAAATTCTTCAAGATTATTTCATTTGTGCACTTTAACTCAACAAAATTGTACAAAACACGAAATTTAATAATTACCAAAAAAACTACTACCATCTTTTAACTCGGTGGCACCAAAACTCCATTTTATTATTATTGAAGTGAAACTTCTTTAGAATCGTTGTGATTTCAAAACGGGTGCAACGGACAAGCGACTGGTAAAAGAAACGAAAATATATTCTTCTCATTCTTTTGCAGGTAAGAGACACAAATATATATTCATCTCATTCTTTTGCAGGTGAGAGACATAAATATATATTCATCTCATTCTATTGTCGATTTACTGAAGTTTCACTTCTATCGTGTGTGAATCGCACACACACCTTTTGTTATCGCTATTCTTAGGTAAAATTCTAAATCACTAAATGTCACAGTAGCAATGCTCTTTTACTAGACAGATTAGTTGGTCGCACCTTTACAATTAAATTAAAAACGCACATTTTTTTTATTATATTTTTTTATTTTGACATTTTCGAACGAAATAAATAGACTTTAACGTAATTCATATTGAGTCCTGTTTGTATTGAGCACTATCACTTATTCCAAAAACCTTATCCTAATAATAATAAAAAAGGAACGATAATCTGTTTCATATTGACAGATAATTTATCTACAAGTTAAAACTTACCTACGGTAACCGTAAACTACGATTTAAGTTGATATTAAAGTCTGTAGTGAGTTTTGGCGCCATCGAGAGAAAAGATGGTCGAAGTTTTTTCATAATTATTGAATTTCGTGTTAATATTGAGTGAAATTAGTCAATTTTGGTGGGATTTTGTACAAATTTGTTCAGTGAAAGTGCACAAATGAAAATGAAATAATCATGAAGAAATTAGCGTATCGTATATTTCCTCATTGCCGCCAAAACTCATTACATGAGCTTGTGTAAGAAAGCCACCGTTTTACCCAAGAGCCTGACATGACTTACTGACAACTTATGACTGATGACTAATTAAAATTAATTGAAATTGAAATAGAATTTGATGCAAATTACTACTTGACTAATGGCTAAATACTAACGTGAAGGCCAAAGCCTAAAGAAAGAAAGAAAAGAAGTCTGTAGTGCAGACAGTATGTTATGAAGACGATAATGTAAATTTAAACCAAGTCAATTTATAAATTAACAATAACGGTTGAAGTTTCAATTTCGTCAAAAAAACTTCAAACGAACATCATACAAAAATCAGAGATCTATTTTATTAAATACGTATGTCATAACAGTAAACAAAAATGAGTGTTTTTCTGGATTTCCCTTGGAATTCCATCTTCGGACCT
>NJDC01005679.1:39751-49937 GCA_002245475.1 Calephelis virginiensis
AATGGTTTCAGTTAGCAGACAAAAAAACTTTTTTCGCGCTTGCAATATTTTTCACGTGTTTTATAATGATCGCATTTGTTTTGTTCACTTATATATTCGCAGTTAAGAAAACAGTTAAAATTTCAACCGATTGAATCCTCAATAAATCTAATTAAAAAAATATGTTAAAACAATTGCAATAATACTGCCTGGGGTATGTTTTTGTTAAAAAATGAGAAAATAGTTTCGGTGTTTTTACCACTTATTTTCTATACAAATATTTTTCAACAGGTGGTTGACAACCTGATCTTATAATAATAGATAAACCTCTTGCTAAAATAAAAGAGATGGGCCACTTTCCATACAAAAATTGCCCTGGTAACCAAGGTATCACGAGCACTTTCTTTTCAACCCATATTTTGAGGTAATGTTACCTTAGAAGTATGCAGTTTGGTGCAACTTTCATATAAAAAAATAAAAAAATAAGATTGCTATATTTTTTATGCGCCTAAATCATATGACACTAGTTGCCTTGTATCTGAACGCCTTTAGACTTACTTTCAAATTATACGGGTTATACCTTTTCACCATGATATGTCAAGTGTGCCACTTTAAGTAAACTTTACATACAAATAACAACAATACAAAATTCGGGTTTGCTATGTATCTATGGAAGTCCCGCCTCTTATTACGTAGTATTTATATACTCTTTGGAAGTATGTGTTATTTTTTTGGCACTAAACTATTCGATTGATATAAATATTCTTTACAATATTCCTCACCGGATAACCAGCAGAACTTTTGTTATTGATACATTATTTTTAAGTCTTTTTTATCTGTCACTACTTTAGTGGAACCCAATCTTGACATCTGCGTTTGTAGTTTTACTGTATAATACTGGCTATTTAACAACCCTGATGATGCTTTTATAGCGAAACCGGTTAGCTAAACCATAAAAATAAAAAATAATAAAATATATTGTGGAAAGTACAAGTTTTTCTAAATAAATTTTATCAAGAATGGTATTGGACAAATGTCTTCAAAGGTTAAGATCATTGAATGTGGGAATGCGTATGGGTGACCAAGTGGTGAACTGCTTTATGCAGATGATGCTGTACTTTTGGGCTCTACACCATCTGAGCTGCAAACACTGGTCACAGTTATGGAAAGAGATTGTAAGGAAAGGGGCTTACATTTGAATGCGATGAAAACCAAAATAATGGTGTTTGAAAGAGACGTAGCCAGAACGGATGTAAAAGTTTTGGTTGATGATGTAGTGCTGGAACAAGTGAATGAAATTGTGCTTTTAGCAGGGATGGAAGGTACACCGCGGATGTAGAGAGCAGAGTGAGTGCAGGGAATAGTGTGAATGGAGCGTTGGGTAAGCTATTCCAAAGCGAGGTTTTGAGTCAAAAAGCTAGACTCGCTTTGCACTATTCTGTGCTTATTCCAACGTTATTTTATGGAAGCGAGAGTTGGGTATGTCAGAAAGTAGGATAAATGCGGTCGAAATGAGAGCACTACGGAAAATCTGTGGTGAAACGCTCGCTGACCGCATTCGTAACAGTGAGATCCGAGAAAGAGTGGGATTGAAAGAAAGTGTTGGTGTTAAAATGCGAAAGGGCATGCTCCGCTGGTTCGGTCATGTGGAAAGAATGACAGATGAAAGATTGACAAAGCAGTATACACTGCGAATGTGGATGGATGTTGGTACCCGGGGAGACCAAGGCTCACATTTCACGATCAGATCAATCGGATATTATCCGAGGGTCGTGTTAAGAGTCTCCGAAACCGGCGTGTTTGTATGAAAAGGGTTATGAATGTGAAGGAAGTAAGACAGGTTTGTCAGGATCGTGAGGTCTGGCACTCGATACTCTCTGCCTACGCCGTAAGGGACTTGGCGTGAAGATATGTATGTATGTATGTATGTATGTATGTAAGAATGGTATTCCACCAAGCACCGACGATAAGAAGTATAGAAACTATTCCGCAAACAAATCGTTTTCATTTAATTTTCCGTCCTTGACGCTTTCATAAACTCCAAGCGCTGAACGCTTAAAATCGAAACTGATTAGTTAATTTTGTAAAATTTAATCATAGTTCATATTATTATAGTCATAGCGTTTGATATAATTAAATATATATTAGAGAAACAGTGCACGTGTGTTCTTATATTAAAATAATTTAGATCCAACTGCTTGCTAGCTAGGTTATGACTTCTAAGTGGTAAAGTGCAGGTGGCTTATCAGAATTCGTACCAGCGTCGTACCTATTCTTGCCATTGCAATATTGGTCGTTATTCTCATGTTCCGTAATAGAGATACGCAAGACACCAGTAACATCTCTGGTGTCTTCAGATGGCATTTATCTCGCAAGTAAAGCCTGCGTGTTCGCTATTGGTGGCCAGTAAAGTTGATCAGTAGGCCCGAAACTCCGTCCATAGGACATTGACGCACCTATGACATCTTTAGTGTCTGTAGGCCACGGTTATCACTTATTATCAGAAGAGCCGTGTGCTTGTTCTGGGTCTCATCAAATGAAAAGACAAACTACGATACAAAAATGTGGAACACCAACCATAATAATTTCTCTATCGTCTAAAACGTCTTATAAATGCCGTTTTGTATTAATATTGTTACGTAAAAACTTCGACTTAGATTCATTTCGCATTCATTAATGTAAATTGTTTAAATTTTTAACGAAAAAGTTGCCAAACCTGTGAACGGACAATCCCAGTAATATGATACAGCAACAACAAACCTTTTAATTTTTAATAAAAAATTGTTTTTGACATCTTTTTTTTGTATATATAATAAACAAGCAATCTCCTTTGATGGTATCAGACAACGTTCACTTGTAGAAACCTGATTTATTAGCATAATAATGTAAGAAAAAAGATAGATTAAACGTTGACCAGTTTCCAAAATATAAACAGGATCTGTATCCATAGTAGGAATAGGTATTTTTCAAGTTTTTGTTTTTGCAAGTTCCCCAATTCGATTAAAAGTTGAATCAACTGGTTTATGGGAATTATTAATAGGTTACTTATTGATCAAGTTTAAAATTTCAAAGGACTTTTAGTTTGTTTTATAATTTGAAAATTTTTAAATTAAGAACAAATAGCGTATGGGCACTATTTATTTCGAATATGCTTTTAATGTACAGAGAACAAAATACGTTAATTTCTGTATGACAAAATCTACACTTATATGCGATTATATGACAAAAGTGTTCTTGTATGCAAAGGACAACAAAAACCCGCGGCTCTCCTGATGGTCAGAGATAACCACAGCCTATAGACACCATAGATCCTGCAGCCCAATTTTCAGCATAGAAATATATTAAATTTCATTGAACCTTTATTTTTACCAAAAACATTACTTTTCGTTGGCACAGTAATATACTCGTATATTATCCTACAAAGATATTTTAATAATGATAATTGTACCTGTTTTATTTTTACATACTTGATTATTATGTTTATATTTATTTGTTTTAAGTATAGCTATAATTGTTGAAGTGAAAACTTCTTTAGCGGCGTTGCGCACTTTTTTAAGAATGGGTAAAAACTTCTAAACTCGCGTCAGATTGTCAGAACGTGAGACGGCGTACTGCGCATGCTCGAATAAGACAGCGCAGGTCGCTTCCGTGGGATCTAAAATAAAACGTAGATTCATTGCTGTTTTTGTATTGCTTAGATATTTCCGAACAGTATAGGATTCGCAATGGATAATACCAGTACGAGTGAGTGTAAAACAATCGCATGAACTACTGCGGGTCGGCCCCTCGCGTTGATCTGCAGTACTAAATAATTGTACTGTAAAGTGTAAACTGTTTCTTGCTTTGAATGCTTTGCAGTTTGTGGTAGACAAAATAGATATTAGTTTAGTAAAACATATTTTATAAGTACTTTTATATTTTAATTTGTTTGCGACTTGTAGGTATAAATAAATAAATAAATAATAAATATATCATGGTTTTTCAGTTAATAGAAATTACAGTACAACATTGTGAAGAAGTTGACAAACCTGTGAACCAGTATCCCAGTAATATGATACAGCAACAACAAACCTTTTAATTTTTTATAAAAAATAGTTTTTGACATCTTTTTTTGTATATATAACAAACAAGCAATCACCTTTGATGGTATCAATGTTCACTTGTAGACACCATAAATGTTTCTGGTACATTGACATATTACAACTGAGATTTGAGGCCACTAGTGTCATTTTACGAGCTACTCTACTTTTTAACATGGAACACGATAGTGGTAAATACGGACGTAATCAGCAATGTGTCATGAATGTTTAATTTATTTTTTTATTTGGCATTCTACTTTACTTACATCTAAGGATGGTAGTATAATGTTAACATGAAGTATAATCTCAAGAACTATACAATATTAAAACAATATTTTTTTCGTGTTTAAGTTGAAGCTTCAAAAGTCATCTCTTTCTTACATAAATTTTATTTTAGACTACATTTTTAGTTTAAAGTCTTCAAATCTTCTCTCTTCAACAACTTCTCACATCCCAATAAAATATAACGATAATTCAATCCAATATCTTTATGAATTAGATTACATAACAATTTAAACGCAGTAAACTTCAATTCTTAATAACGACGTCACGATTTGATCATTCTTTTTACGAAATGAAAATGATATATGGGAGTATCAATCTCCCAGATCAACATCCCACTGTCAATGATATCGTCAACATGTATGAAAATGTATGCATTATCAATTACTCCTGATGCCATGTCACTGCTTGCCACTGCTTTGGGGGAGTTAGAAGAGCTGGTTTACTTCATGTTTGAGTTTTCTACGAAAAAGCAAAAATTATAATTTACGAGTTCTAATTCCATTCTAATAAATACATTACCGACTAAAACCGTTTCCGGCACCTAGAAAGACAATACCAATTATGATTACTAGTTTAATTAAAATCTGCCAAACGAAAGTAGAGACTGAAAAAGCGACTAATTCTAAAAATCATAGTATGGCAACTCAGAAAGTAGCAAATTATTGGAATCATCTAATCGCCGATGTCTTACTTGCGGCCCGTGAATGTTTTGTAAATAACGTATAAATAATAAAATAAATGCATGAACATTCCGCGGTTGACTGTATAACATGTGACGTATAGTGTAAATTTAGCCTTAAAAACGCGCTTGTCTGTGCCCATTTCCATTTTTTCTATGAGATATGACCAATTGACTTGAAATGAACCATTTCTATTTTCTCTATGGGAAATTAACTATAGAAGTCAAATTATACGTAGGTATATTTGGCTACCAGGGTTAACATCACAACTGTGGCCCACCTTTAGTTTATTTTGCCGCCTTGTGGTCCTTGCTTGATAAAATGTTGCCGACCGCTGATCTAAAGTTATACTTGAACTAATATTTGTTATTTTTCTCTAATTTTGGTTGTAGTGCAAAATAATAACTGCCACCAAAGAGTATATAAATACTACGTAATAATATTACTACGTAATAACTTCCATAGATACATACTCGTAGCAAACCCGAATTTTGTATGAATTTAAGCTTAAAGTGACACATGTCACTTGACATAACATGGTGAAAAGGTATAACCCGTATAATTTGAAAGTAAGTCTAAAGGCATTCAGATATAAGACAACTAGTTTCATATGATTTAGGCGAATAAAAAACATGGCAAACTTATTTTTTTATATAAAAGTTGCGCCAAACTGACTGCCACATTCTTCTTTTATTTATTTTTATTATTGGATCAAAGTCTCAAACTAGAAAAAAATTGTTCTTTTAAGTTAATTTGCCCCCTTTCTGGAGCCGGCTAACATATTTAGGCCATGCTGCCACAGCTTCCTTATGAATAAATTATTTTAACCAGTCATTAGTCATTTTAGGTCAAAAGTCAAAGTCATGTCAGGGTTACTCAAGACCCAAGCGGTGGCCTCATTACTCAAGCTCATTAAGCTCACTAATTTCTTTACAAAAATTTCACTTGTGCGCTTGAGCTAAGCAAAATTGAATTATTTGCCATGAGGCAAGTAACTAATTTAACTCATAATTTACACGAAGTTCAAGAATTAAGAAAAAACTAGGACCATCTTCTTTTACGATGGCGCCAGAATTCCAGATACTATGTATATCAAAAATATGCCTTCCGATTTCCGAACTGTTCCGAACAATTTGATTTAATGATTGACAGCTGTCGCCATCTTTACATGTAATTTTCAATGTTTTCTTAGAATCATTGCCATATAAAAATTTTGTTAATAGTACGAGTGTCTGCTTATGTTTGCCAGACACGAAAACATCAAAACTAGTTAAAACTGAATAGAAACGAGCAATTCTTGTAAGTATGTATGGTTATCTTAGCTAATAAATAACCATGGCTTTGATTCCTTGGAATTTTATTATCTATAATCAGTATATTATGTTGTAGAAAATATCATTTGCATAACCTGGTATAATGTTGCACAAATGTCATTAAACATTTATGTAGTTTTCTTAAATAAATCAATAACCAAACGATTATTTGTAATCTAAAAGACTAGGCGTAAATGTCAAGCAATTTTCTTCGTAGTATTACTAGTAGCCCACTGCTATGCCCGCGTTTTTTTTTTTGTTTTGCTCGTCCAAGCTTTTTATTACTGTTAATATACTATATGCTATATATAGTATATAAGTAACAACTAGCTTTTAATTTTTAATACCCATGATTCATGATTTCGTTCACATTTTAGAAGGGATTAGGTTTACACTGTATACCTTTTTCTTCATTGGTGCAACTTTTAACTACATATTACCGTATCAATAGGTACGTAGGATATATTTTAGAATCGTTGAAGCTGTGTTTTTACAATAAGTATAAAAAAAGAGTTTATTGGAAATGTATCTACGCTAATCCATTGTCCAACAAGGTGGTCAATTAATAATTAATACATCCCTCTTAATAAACGCTTGTTTGTCTGGATGTTCAGTTAATACCTCAAACCCAATAAACCAATTTTAATGATTTTACCACGAAAACAGATTAAACTTTACGAAACGATTTACGGCCAGTATTAATAATCTATCTACAGATAGAGGTACGCGTACCAGATTTTTGTTGCAAAGATATTTTTGTTAATTATTGAATAACAACAGCGGTTACCTGGCAACTATTCTAAAATAGCACTATCTCTTATATTAGATAGGTTATTGATAGAGGCCGATAGTTTACATTTAATCTGGTATATCTCATAGTTTTCACGTTGTAGAGCTACATAATTTAATAACTAGCAAAATTATTTTAAATTTTATGAAATTGTGATAAATAACAACATAAAGATCAATGTCCAGATCAAAAAATATTGTTATCTCTTAAATACATTTAGAAATAAAACATTGGTTGAATACTAAATGTGTATTAATTACATTAACAATATAAGCAATACATAATCATCAAAACAAGTCCTTAGCTACTATAACTTTTTTCAAAATGGCGGACGATTCTCATCGCTATGTTTGCGTTTTATTAAAATCTAAGACTATTAAACAACTATGGACGTCTAGTAAAAACTAGACCGAATTCCCTTGCAACCAGTCTATTTATAGCAAGCTATTAAGGTTGCGTACGTTTACCCTGAAGGATGGTGTTTTATACACTTTTATAGTATTACATGAACTTTAAATAGCTCTCTCATTAGGCGGGAACTGGTTTAGCAAGGCATTTTCTCCTTGTCTACAGTCCCTGCATTATCCTGCAATCTACGCAGACCTGTACTCAAGCGCATTCTATTTGCGATGTTCCTGCTTTTTTTTGCCATTAGTCGCCAATGAGTCATTGTGAAATATTCTTAGGATCTTTTTTTGGTCGTTAATATTTATTGATAGTAATAACTAAGCCTTTTATTTCTTGTTATGTTATACTCATCACATGTTTTATGGTATTTTTATACCACCAATAAGATTATTCCTGTTTCAAACGGCTAAGAACTGGAACTCCTCACCAAGAGAGGTGTTTTCTAATTAATATAATTTGTGTGCAAGTAACCGAATTCGATATCACTGCTGTGTCATCTAAGTACACAAAAAGTTGGGTATTTTCCTCGGCTTGCCTGGGATTCCATATCTAGGCTTGGCGATGAAACCTGCTGGGAAGTACACTCTATCAAATACAAAAACAATTTTTGTCATCGGTTTACGAATGACAGAGAAATGGGTTGACATACATGCAAAGAATATAGGAGTCGAACATAAACTTCTTTTACTAAAGTCGGTTATAAGAAAAAGACACTACTGGGACCACGCAGTGTAGTAACTAACCCGGATATCTATAGCGATTCTTATTTCTGGCGCCATAATGATAATGTTTGGAACTGTTGTCTTCCAGTCCGCAGGGTAGGGTAACCGGTTGGCTTAAGCATAGACCTAACACTCAGGTCATGGGACAGAGACGCACCTATAACACCATGGAAGAGAAATCTTCTTTAGCGGCGTTGTGCTCTCTTTGTGATGGGTTTATACCCATGTTACGTGACCTCATCCAAAATTCGTAAAACGAAGAGAGAGTGTAGAATAATAGATATTTCTCTTTTCTCGAACAAAATCAATTAAATGAATATTTTAATTGAACACATTACTTTCATACCGATAAATAAAGCAATTCGTGCAAAATTATTACTTTCCGACGACCAAAAGTTCAAAAATTGGAACCCATATAGGCTCGTCACGTATCTGTCTGTCTGTCCGCGATCAGTAGAAGTAACACAACTTTGTTGATAACTAATATATTCAAAGCATTTACCTAATTTTAAAAATAATACCTCATTTCTATGACAAATTCTTGCTGATAATTACAAACTAAAAAAAACTTTGTGTCTTCACATATAAAAATAGCAATAAATCCTTGCTCTATAGGCGGAGGTTGTCTCTCAGTATCAGGAGATCTTGCTCGCTATCTTGTAATATAAAAATACACATACAAACATACAGCCATCCATATTCGCATTTTACTTATATCGGTATATTACTCATTCATCTGCCACACCAGCGAAGTATGCCTTTTCTTTCAATTCCATACACTATGATCTCACTGTTGCGAATACGATCAGCGAGCGTAACGCCAAAGATTTTCCGTTGTGCTCTCAGTTCGGTCAAACTCATAGAGTTTTTACTCAAAAACTTTCTTTCAATATAAAAAAATATAACATTATTATCCCCGTGTTGGTCCGGGCTCCTTTGCAGAACAGACCATCTGCCTTCCTGTGCCATGCAGCTCGTAAAAGGCGAGCATAGGCTTAACGTCACTAACACGGTGACATCTGACTAGGTGGTAGAGGTCGCAGCGACTCACCTGGATTGGTACCACCGCCTTACCTATTCCTGCCGCCATAACGTCATAACGTGTTCCGGTTTGGAGGGTAAGGTAGCCGGTAAACTTACTCTTGCTCGAGGCCTAACATCCATCATAGTAGTAAATATAATTAAACGAATTTATATGTTAAAATATATAATTAACAAAAATAAAAAAATACAACATACTCGTATTTAATGAAGTTAGATATTTGCACACCACAATGTGGTAGAATATGTTGGTATGAATAAGTATTCTGTAACAACTTTTAAACATACATATTCCGCAAATAAATAAATTTCATTTCATTTCATCCCGGCCTCAGGTTGGAAACGCACCATTACCATATTTGGTGTCTATAGGCGGCGTGAATTTCTTACCATCAGGAAATCCGTCTGCTTGTTTGCCTTCCAATGTTATAAAAATAAATCAAAAATACGCTTCAAGAAATTTCACAAGAAATGTTATAAAGGTACAAATTACAACACTAATCACCGAACTATTTGGTTTAGATACCACTTGACACATTTTGATACGGAAGAAGTTAACTGTTTAAGGAATTATTTTCTGTTAATGACTTTTCTTTTTTAGTCCCTTAAATAATCTAAAAATCAATCGAATTAGTCGGGCTTGAACGATTTTAATCAAATATGAATTACTTTTAAGTTGGACCTCGAAAACTCAAACTATTTTAGTTTAGAAGAATTCGCCTGTACCGAACAAAAAAAAACAAAAAAGTATTCTCTATTATCTACAATGTACAGACACAGCTTACGAGTTTTGGCGCCATCGTGAAATTAGATGGTCGTAGTTTTTTCGTAATTAATGAAATTTGTGTTAATTATGAATAAAATTGGTTAGTATAGGTGGTAATTAGTT
>NJDC01005679.1:49952-59992 GCA_002245475.1 Calephelis virginiensis
ATACCACTTGACACATTTTGATACGGAAGAAGTTAACTGTTTAAGGAATTATTTTCTGTTAATGACTTTTCTTTTTTAGTCCCTTAAATAATCTAAAAATCAATCGAATTGGTCGGGCTTAAAATATTAATTACTTTTAAGTTGGACCCGAAATTCGAAAACTCAAACTGTTGTAGTCTATAAGAATTCTAATATTTTAGTCCTTTAAATTATTTACAAATCAATCGTGATGGTCGGGCTCGACCGATTTCAATCAGATACGAATTACTTTTAAGTTGGACCTCGAAAACTCAAACTATTTTAGTTTAGAAGAATTCGCCTGTACCGAACAAAAAAAAAACAAAAAAGTATTCTCTATTATCTACAATGTACAGACACAGCTGCTTACGAGTTTTGGCGCCATCGTGAAATTAGATGGTCGTAGTTTTTTCGTAATTAATGAAATTTGTGTTAATTATGAATAAAATTGGTTAGTATAGGTGGTAATTAGTTCAATTTTGTTCAGTTAAAGTGCAAGTTAAAGTGCAGGTGAAATAATTATGAAGAAATTAGTTTATCGTGTATTTCCTCGGTGTCGCAAAATCTCACTAAATGAGCTTGAGTAACGAGGCCTCCGCTTTACTCAAGATCCTGATGTGACTTTATATATAACGACATATGACTGTAATAAAGAATTTACTAATAGGGAAGACATAGCAGCATGGCCTAAAGTTCTTAGCCGGCCCCAGGTAGGGGCAAATTAACTTAAAAAAAAAGATTCAGCTTACGCTTTTTAAGTGATTCTAAAACGGAGGAGGTTACATGTTCGACTTATATTTTATTTTTTTATGTGTGTTATTAGATTTCTTTGTCATTTATAACCCGATTTTAAAAAATATATATATATTTCAAACAGCGAATTTCCAAGGTGGTGCCACTGCTACCCAAATCTTGACCTAATGATGGATTCCTAGGGAAATCGAGGAAAATACTCAATGTTTGTGTACTTAGTTGATCTACTTATTGAAATATTTTATTGAATCAGGCGTTACTTAGCGGAAATCCATTATAAAAGATGTAAAATAAGCCTTTATTTTGCTAATTCCGCGTAAACAGTGTAACTGTTTTATCAAATAATCCTCCAAATGACACACAATGTGACAAGCCTAACTGACATTCCCACCGCCCACCTCCGCGACCAGAACTCGAATAAAAGAAGAGCTCGGGAAACAATTTAAATTGTCACGTTCTTCACATGTGACAACCCTACTTAAAGTTCCCAATTCCCACCTCCGCGACCAGATCACAAATAGAGTCCGAACACGGGAAACAAAACCACTTGTCACGTCCTTCGCCAACTTTGTCAAAGAACTCACCACTGAGAACAACAAATCGCACTCGACGTACGTTTCACCTCTACACCGAGGCTTCCTCAGGAAATCAACCGTACCGTACTCGTGTTCATTGTTTGTACGGTAATAAAGGCTTATTTTACATCTGCTACTTACTTAAATTGAAGTCAGTATGAAGCAGATTTACTGAGCTTACGCTATTGCGGAAATAATAGCTTTTGTTAAAAAAATCACGAGCTTTGGCTATTCCCTCAATATTTTTCAATTTTAGTTTACCAGTTTAGCTGTGAAATCGGCTTAAAGAGACAAGCATTTATAATTTACTTGTTTACGATAAAGCATCTTTACACCCATATCCCCGAAAAGGTAGGCAGAGGCACAACCAGGGCACCCACAACAAGGCGAAGACAGTAAGTCCCACAATGTTGCCAACCGGGCACACATCCAATCCCAACCAACATTATTTTAATTCGAAAAAATCACATTTTTCTTTTTGTTGCCTGACCCGGGAATCGAATCCGGAACCTCATGAAGTCAAGTCCAGTCACAGAGGTGATAATATTAGCATGGATATAGAAAACAGAAAATTCTTTAAGTGTACATTTTGTTTACGATGTTAAAATACCAAGTAAATGGCGTAAAATATGTGGAGTCATTTTTAGTTCGAATCCGCTAAATTGTATCTTGGTATGTTAAAAGTATTTACCCAAACACATTACTTAGAAACGTGTACAAAAGACAAACAGTATTGTCTTATTTTACTTAAGCATTTCCATTAATTGACTCGTTCCATTTTTGAGACTTTGCTAGACCAATCATACACACTCGAGGTTATTTAAGTACAAACTGTTTCCAGCAATTTTTGCAGGATAAATGCTATTACCAACCCATCGCAAATCTGCTAGTACCACCCACCCAATTAAATAATTTTCATTTCTTTCTCCTCTAAAAATACTTATTTTATAGTCCCACAATGTGGTAGGTGGCAAACATATCGCCAACCGGGCACACATCCACTTTCGGTCAACGATATTCTAATTAGAAAATTAAAATTACAAATTTAATATTTTTTGTAATTATTAAAATATACCTACTTAACATTTTAAATTATTTATACGGGATACTCACGATCTCTTTTTATTTTATTTTAAGTTTAAAATCCTATATACCTACTTGATTTTATTATTAAGGAAATAATTTCTTACAGTTGGATATATCAAGTTTTTTTAAAAGACAAATAAGCAGATGATTCCTTAACTTAACGTTTGTTCAAATAAAAATAATTATTGTACACAAATGCGGAAGTTTTTGAACTGATTTAAATAAAATTAGGCTTAATTTCAATAACTTAAACGAGTTAAAATGTGTAAAACACTTACTTGTTTTTATATTTTATATTAAAATTTAAGAATCTTTTACAAGGACAGTGATCACGAGGTTGCTTGAGGAAACTCCTTGACCTTTGTCCTTGAAATAGGACGGAGACATAATATTGGGACCCAATATGACAAAAAATATTGGGAGCGTTTTGACACATAACAAAGTTAATTAAACCTAGCAATATTTTATTCAAATCCGTCCATAACTCTTGCATCTGTAGAGAATAATCTTTATCTATATATCTTTATCTTATATATAAAATTCTCGTGTCACAATGTTAGTCTGCATACTCCTCCGAAACGGCTTGACCGATTCCTCTGAAATTTGGTAAGCATATTGGGTAGGTCTGAGAATCGGCTAACATCTATTTTTCATACCCCTAAGTGATATGGGTGACTCACCCCAATTTTTTTAAATAAATCACATTAAAAATATAGCAGAACAACGTCTGCGGGGTCAGCTAGTATATATATATATATATATAAATCAGTGCCACTTTTCGTTATAATTTTATAACTCAAGAACGGGCCCACCTATCAAAACCAAATGTTTAGACTTTGTTCGGACTATTTAATAGGTGGTTTATGTGAAGTTTGGATAAATTGGTCGAGTGGTTCTTCATTTATCACATTTTTTGTAAAAAATTAATTCAATAAATGGAGGATCATTTTGTTAATGGGTATTTTTCAGCCAAATTGAAACTTTTTTCAGATGGAGATCGTGCTGTCTTATTAAAATGTTTTTCAGTTGTTTTTTTTTTCTTTTTTTGTTTTGTTGTGTTATGTCATTCACGCGGTCATATACCTTCGTAGCGAAGAACGTACCGGGCCGCTAGTTATTTAATTGTATTATTATACACCCATTCTATTTCTTATTAACCGATTGAAGTAAGGAGGAGGTTTTCAATCAGCCTGTATGTTTTTTTTTTGAATATTTGTTACGCGGTTACTCGGCCAATACTAACGGTTTTGATGGCTATTTTTAGAAAGATAAGTTTTTTAGAAAGATATTTTTAGATGATTACGAGGTGTTTCCGTATCAGTTTTATCATAATCCGATTAGTGGTTTTGGAGTTATATATAATAGTATTATTTAGTGTAACTCAAAAACAACAAGTATATGTGGATAGTATTATGTGGGATCATTTCGAAACCATTTGATATGTTTCGAAAGAAAAAATAGCAAATCACGACGTGGTACCCAATAAAATAGTTGGAGTCGGTTTTTGCAGTTTTGCTGTACATAATTATTTTCTTATAAAAAAATCACATCCACTTATTTGCCTTCTAAAAAACCTGAAATGTCCGTGTATAATAAATTATACATATATACATAATATTATATTATTAAACCGTACGGACATATTGAATAAAATAACAACTTTTAACTGTTAATTACTTGGACTTATGCTCATAAAAAATGTTTATGAAGGTATATTCCAAGTACATTACAATTAAAGTAACATTTCCAAAGGTCTATAATATATCTACTATTTTCCAAACTAACATTATAAATTCGAGTTACCTACGTTAAGTTTTCACAGCTAAACCGCTGGACACATTTTGAAGAAATTTGATATGCATATAGAAGTCAGATTATGAATCAGCAGTATTTGAAAATGACATTAAGTCTTTGTTTTTACTGCAACCTTCAATAGTATTATAGCTAGTATAGCTTCATCACCACATAGTACAACACAAATTCGCTTTCCCTTGTCTATCTCTATGTATTCTTAGATCTCAAAACTGCGCAAAGTATTTTAATGCGTTTTTTGTAATAGATAGAGTTATTCAAGAGTATGGTTTTTATGTTACATAGAAATTTGTCCACTCGTGCGGAGCTGCGACAGCTAGTTTTATATAAAGTCGTATTAACAAAAGGATTTTGATGACCACATTATAGATGCTTTTCTTCAAGCATAAGCTATAAACACCTTTACTATAAACGTACCTTTAATATGACTAACACCTGTTCTTATCAAGAATTGCATAAACTATTACAACACACATTTGGTTTAGTATTTTGAGCAACGATATAACCCGTGGAACATTCATTGGGAAATATGAAACCTTTACGACATTTACGTAATAAATAGCTAAGTTTTGATTAAATACAACTCATTTATTTATTAATATTTATGTACCTGCGACTTCGTCAGCGAAGAATAGTAATTTATAACACTTTAAGAAGTATTTAATACAGAACTTCATCCTCCATTGTTGTCCTTTGGAGATAAATTTTTGAAAAAATGGAATTTATGTTTACTTAGCTATAACTTTGTGCATATCAAATACCATCAAAATCGATGTAGCTTCTTATCTATGAATTGTAATATACAGACAGACTTCACATTTATAAAATGAATATGGATTCAACATAATTTGTTTGTACAAAAAATGTAATACTCTGCTCGATTTTTAAACGATTCAAAAAAACATATTATTAATTCGCCTTAATGTGTTTGTTTATCCACCGCTTAGTATTTACTAAACGTAAAAATAGATAAATTAAATGAATTCATAGTTCTGTAGTCAGAAAATTATGTTTATTTAATACTTTGTTGCATACAAAATTGTCATGTAATAAAATATAATGATAAATAAAAATGCACAAAATGCGAGCTTAACATTATCTGCAGCAATTTCTTCCAGTCAATAAATATAGTCTTCTTAGTCCATAAAGGTACTGAAATAAATATTATGAACACCTAGACTTAAAAACACAGATACTGTGTTAGTTGCTTGCTCCTGTCGAATATCGTACCCGATCTTCGTGACTGCTTTAAAAGCTTAGGCTGACTCGTAAATTTACAAAGTATTTATTTAACATTAAGGTTATTATGATGAAAATATCTTCACAAACTTTCAATTGGTAAAGAGTGATTCTTATTGCTAAAATGACAAAAGCAAACCTGCAAAAAACCTACTTCTATTTCAATAAGTAGATCATCTACGTACACAAAAATTAAATATTTTCATCGATTTCCCTGGAAACCCATCATCATATCGAGACTTGGTGGCTATGGGGCCACTTCGAGTACATACTAAGTACCCTCTTTCAAATAAAAATAGTTTCTAAAATCGGTTCAGAAATGATGGAGATATATATAGACACACATAAAAAATGCAAGTGACGCATGACGTATTATCCTCGTTAATTTAGAATCGTTTAAAAACACTTGTTAATTGTGATAATTGTGAAAAATTAAGTTACCTTTAAATTGAAAAGAGTCCAAGCTAGAGTTTTGACAAGAATTAACATTAACATTTCTAAAAAAATGAAGGTTTTTATTTAAAAACGTATAAACTTTATCGTATTATTTAAAATTGATTCATACCTCGGTTTCAGACATCTGACTCAGTCTTTATGCAAATTTTGGTCATGAAAAGTAAAAATGCTGAATAATAAATCAGTAGGCGGGTAAAATGTCATACATTCAGAAGTCTTTTGAAATAATTATCTTCCTGTTTTTATTTTGCTTCCTATTTTAACTGTTTTCCACATTTTTTGCAATGACGTAGCCGTTGAAATTGAACGAAAACATGTCGCGGCCTGGAAGCTATAACTTGAGGCTCTATAAAATTAAAATTCATCAAATTCTTTGACATGTAAATGTCTAAATTCTTTTGATCTCTGATAGTGGAGTTAACTGGTAATATAGCTAAATTATTTTCCTAGTATTTAGTATCTTCGCGCCCATATCCCCGAAGAGGTAGGCAGAGGTACAACCAAGGCACCCACGACTAGCTGAAGATACTAAGTCCAACAATGTGATAGGTGGCAAGCCTATCGCCAACCGGGCACATTTCCAATCCCGACCAACATTTTTTTTTATATCCAATTTTCTTTTTGTTGGCCGACCCGAGATTCGAACCCGGGTCCTCATGCAGTCAAGTCCAACACCCGGACCGCTAGACCACAGAGGCGATTCCTAGTATATACAAAATAAAATTGTAGTATTAAGGCTTAGCACAACTTATTCGGATTTTTACCATCATCTCATGACGCACCTTAACCTGCCAAAACATAAGTACTCGTTGTTGTCGTGTTCCGGTTTGGAAGGTAGTATCACAAATAGAATATATGTATACGAGTATTTCCCATCCCTACCTCTATTCAGCAATGCACCAATAACATCTCTTGTGCCAAAAATATGTAGTGGACATGTAAAACCTGTGACGTTGATTTTTTACTAATCTGAAACAAAAAGCTGTATAAAACACAGTATAATTTTTATATAAACAAAATGAATCTCTATTTCCCTTGGTTATCTCATTATGTGTGTGCCGGTATAGAACATTGTCGCAACTATTTTTTTAGTTTATTATTTTATTGTCAGGAAAAGGTTAAAATTTAAAACAAACAAGTAAATTCAATATTTCTAGTGAAGCCGACACAACGCCTTTCGGGTTACGTGTATGTGAAACTAAACAATCTTCAATTGTTATCTTAAATTGTGTTGGATGTCTTCAAATTATAATTTAATTTGTTATCTGAATTTTCAAGGACACACAATATTATTTCTATCTTATATCCGATTTCTTTTCATTCAAGTTACAGCGGTTCATGCTAAAGTCTTATAAACCTTTATTTCAAGGCTATGGCTATGTAAAGGCACTAAAGTCTCGTTTAGAGTTCTAAATCTAAAAGTCTGACTCTTACAATTAAAAAGCTATTGATGGATATTTAAGGCCCGATACTTAGTCAGCCAGAAGAGCTAATCAGCGCACTTCCCCGTTCCATGATTACTATATATTGTGATATACTGAAATATTGTGCTCTGAAGTAAATGTCTTAAGCGCCAAATCTCTATTTTTTAAACTATAAAAGTAATTTGAAAAAAAAATATAAAAACTGAAACAGTTATCTTTTAGGTATAATACTTATCTATGTTTATGTTAAATCTAATGTCGATATTTTTATAATTGAAGTAGACAGTTGGGTTTTGCTTTCAAAAAAGGGTTAACTTTTTGATTTTTTTCTATCAAGCAAAGTGAAATGAATCGTGTTTTGGAAACACTCGTCTTATAAAGCATATTAATGTTAATCTTGTGTATTTTTGTCGCCAAGATCCATAATTGCTTTGTATAAAAAAAAAACAGTATATTGCTGACGTATTTTAGCATACATGGCCCCTTAACTTAAAGTCTCGTTAAGAGTTCTAAATCTAAAAGACTTTGAACCTTCCGTTCAATCTTTACCTTTGAAAGGCTATTGATGGTTGTCTGAAGTCCTTAAAGTCGTTTAGACTTTTAAAAGACTTTGACCCTTCGTAACAGATATTGTAGAATCAATCGAAGGCTTTAGTTATAAAAGTTCATTTTTATATTAGATTTTTGCGCAACCGCTTGCTCGGGCCAACACGACTTAAGATTAAGTCTCGCTTAGACTTTTAAAAGGCTTTGACCATTAGTAACAAATATATATTTTTTTATGATATTGGAAAGCAAACAAGCAGACGGATTTCCTGATGGTAGGAAATACCGCCGCCTAGAGACACCAAAGGTGGTAATGGTGCGTTGCCAACCTGAGGCCGGGATGTTAGGCCTCGAGCAAAAGTAAGTTTAGCGTCGCCATGCGCAATCGCCTGTGCGATTCTCTCCTATCGTAATATTTTATTTTATCATAATGACATATTTAGTTCCTATCACAATCTGTTATTTTTTTGCACATTACTTTTACAAAATAATGTCGATGTTTCACATCTGCCAGGCATCCCGTGACGGTTCACATTTTTTTATCTCAAATTTTTTATTTTAATTTATAAAGGCTGAAACTATCGAGTCTTTTAGAAATTTTTAAATAAGTTATTATATAATTACTCAACAATACCTAACATATGCTTTATGTCGTGTTTTTCTATTTTTTTCTCTTTCTTTCTAGATTGTACATTTTTTTGGTTTTATTATAACTACTTTTCTTGGTTTTATACGTATGTTATATTTATCGTTATTATATACGTATTATTTTAGGTTATATGTATTTTTATATTTTAGTGCATAATAATTATATGTATGTAATTATATGTATGTATATTTATCGGACTTTATATGACATGTATATTAAATTATATAAAATAGAGCAGTGTCTTTTTAGGTTTAGACATTTCTTTATGTAGCCCATTCCTTCCAGCTTAAAATTGTCTGGCAGAGATTACTCTAAAATGATAAGACCGACTTTGTGGATCCTAAGTTAAATATTATAAGTGAAAGAGTGTGTATTTTTGTTAACTTTGGTGTAAAATGAAGAGTATTCATTCATTCATTCTTCCTTCTTACTTTTTTCTTTGTTTCATTCATTAATTCATTCAATCAATTAATCAATCAATCATTAATTCATTCGTTCATTAATAAAACCTCAAGTATAATATAAATAAACAATTATTATTATTACTATTAACCTATTATCATAGCAAGTGCTCGCTCTAAAATTCATTTACAGGCAACTTGTTTAAATACGTAGATTGTAGACACCATGAAAAAAATAAAATTAAAATCAAGTTTGAATATCAAAATAATCTTTATGTATACGTACGAAGCAAAAAAACTATAATAAACAGTTTTTCTCGTATTTGAAAATTTTGAATTTATATTAGCTGCCTAGTTACTCAAGGTCGTTTAAAATATTAAATATATATTTTTTATATTCTATAAATCTACAGCGTTCAGTAATGGTGTGGTGTATTGTGTATCATTTAAACATAGCCTTTACCATGAGTTGGTATAAATTACGTTCAGTACCTTATACCTAATTGAAGTATCGGAATCTATAGCACATTTGGTCTAAGTGAACTTAGTTAGTGACCAATAGAGGCGCTGTGCAAAGTTTTCTAAAAATTAAACCTAAATCGATTTATTGCCCTCGAAAACCTTGCATTCCCTGTTGAAGCCGTTTCCAAGATTCAGAATACAAGCATTGCTTATTTATAATATACATATTGTATATTTAACTTTCAGAAATTTTGGTGAGTAATTGACAACTAATGAACAAAATCTAATATATAAAATTCTCGTGTCACGGGGTTCGAACTTGAACTCCTCCGAAACGGCTTGACCGATTCTCACGAAATTTTGTGAGCATATTGAGTAGGTATGAGAATCGGCCATTTTTTTGGTAGGTATGAGAATCGGCCAACGTCTATTTTTCATCCCCCTAAATGTTAATTTTTTTTTGTAATTTTCAGACAAAATTTTTTGTTTTTATTTTTTTATGATACAGCATGTGAGGCGGATAGATTACCTAGGGCTTTTACGGATTGATAATACCGTCTGGAGAGATTTCTGGGAAATAAAACACACGGTTACACGTTTGCAGGGTCGAGAGCGAGGC
>NJDC01005679.1:60140-70832 GCA_002245475.1 Calephelis virginiensis
AATGTCCTTAAGGTACCAACGCGTGCCATCCTTCGGATTGGGTCACTCCCGCCGATACCGTCTAGTTGTCTATGGTCGTATGCTACTGTCTTTGGTCGTCGTGCACAGCATGTAAAAGTACATACAACCCTAAATTTTCACCCTTTTATCACCAACCCGTATTTTTTAATAGTCATTTTAGTAATTTAATCATTTTTTATCCCGGGTCGATAACTTATCCATCGTCATTTAATTAGTTATATGGCAAAACAACGTTTGCCGGATCAGGTAGTATTATATAAAATAATAGTTTGTAAAAAACGATCTAAAAACTGAAGTCCGTACCTAGAGTTAAATAAATTCCAACATGTAGGAAACGAAAAAAAGTAGATTAGCTCATATTTAAATTTCGAAGTAAAAATGTTTAAATTTGGAATGTCCTTTCTAACATAAAAATACTTATAAACATTTCGATTTTCAATTAATAATTTTAATGTTGGGGTACTAATACGAATAAAATGGAATTCTTCTAGGTTTTTTAATTCTATTTCCGGTTATAACCAACAATTTTTAACTTACTTTTTTTTATTTTATGCTTGAGCGTAACCATCTGCCATTAGAATTTAATTTTAATTTAAACTTAAACAACTTAAATCGAGCTATCACCTTGACCTTTTCTTTCGATCACATCTAACCTTTCCACCGTAAAGTCCACGTCCAAGTCCAGTTCCAAAAGTATTTGATCACAATGTCACTTCTTATCACCCAAACCAATCGTGCATGCCTATTATACCTAATTATATTATATTAATTTACTACACGATTATATTATTTAAGCGCACATAGCCGAACAAACCGCTGGCAATAAAATCTAGAAGCATGTGGTAATTATTATATAAGTGATAAACACGATAAATACAAAGTATTCATAAAATATTCACACATAAATTTAATTTATTTTTTATGAAAAAATCTGTAGATTTTCAGTGCCTAAGTTTGTTTGGTAATTAAAAAGTTTTTGGTAGTCTTATTTTTATCATAGTATTGGAAGAAGCGATTTATGGTCTTATAGCAGTATATGCCATATAAGTACCAAAAAGGTTAATGGCGGTTTACTAACTTGAGACTTAGATATTGCATTGCATAATTAAATATTACTACAATTTAAGGAACCTATACCCTAAACTGGACTACAAACTAAAAGACCAGTGCTGGTAAATCTGGTACAGAAAATTAGTTGTGTATGTCTATAAGTCTACTTTTAATTTTATTTTTTTATTTTATTTTTATTTTTTATTTTATTTTTTTATTAATTAAGTATTATGTAGGATATTAGGTACAGGATTTTCATTATTAACTATTTAATTATTTATATTACGTTGGTGTTTATACTCCATATATATTAATTATTATTCTGAGTTGGACGACCTAGTGGTACCAATTTGAGGGAGCCCTTTAGGATTTTACAATTTAGTCTGACTGTCTAAAAACCTAGACTGAGTTATTCCACCCCCATGTCGAGTAAAAGGTTCAGCGACAGTATTTTCTCAAGCTGTCTCTATGAAGTAACAGACGAACTAATATAAAAACTGTATGAGCATATAAATAATACACAATATTAAAATAATTTTAAATTTGTTTGCAAACATACACTTCCTCAATGAAATGATTCTAGCACTTCAAGATGTTAACATTGGCTAGATTTGAAGGACAGCAGACTTCTTCATCTTATTTGCGAATTAATTTTATGTTTGAATCTATTAAAATGTTATTAATGTGAGTCTTTCTGTCCGTCTATTATTATTTTATGGCTAAACCACTAAACCAATTTTAATGAAATGTGATATGCATATAGCTAAATGTCCGAGTTCAAACGTAGGCTACATTTTGATCAAAAGGAAAGTTTGTATAAAACGCTGAAGAAGACGCGGGCAAACAGTTTGTTTTTTTTATAATACTAACTGACCTGACATATGTTGTCATTTCAATTCTTATTTTTTTAATGTTGGCCAAAACTTACAACTTTTTTTCCTTAAGACCTATTAAGGCAACAATTAACACTACAAAAAAACTCACTAAAACTGCCAAAACTAACTTCTACTATTTCATCAAAAATAATCTTGCAGTGCATGTGTCTCGTCTCCACAGAGTAAGCCATTCTTTCATGGGCCTATGTATACAGTTCTACAATAAACTTCCCAATTATATGAAAGAACTTCCAATCAATAAATTTAAGAAATGTGTTAAATGTAAATTAAATCAAAAGGGTTAGTATAACATTGCTGAATATTTAGCAGATAAGACTGCTTGGGATTAATTGCTCCTCATGCCAATCTCTTATAATATATAATGTATCATTACTTAAATTATTGTAAATATATTGTAAACTAAGAAAAAAAGACAAGCCCGCTGAGTTTCTTGCCGGATCTTCTCAGTGTGCGGCCGCGTTCCGATCCGGTGGTAGATTTATTATTATATAGACCCGTCACAAGTGCCTCTTGTAGGTTTATGTGAAATAAAGATGATTTATTATTATTATTATAATAGTAAATTGTTTTAATTGGTCCACATCAAGGCATAATGTAAATATTCTTTAGCAAGACGTCCACATAAATTTTATCTCAATCCTACTAGTCGCTTTCGAGTTTAGCTTAATCTTTATGTATATAATTCTTGTGTTCGTGTGTTAGTCACTACACTCCTTCTAGACTACTGGACCGATGTTGATGAAACTTTTTTACGAGTTCATGGGAATTCGAAACCGGTTTAGATACACAATTTGGTCTCCTGGATAATGTTTTTTTAGTTATTTTTTTTAATAATAAGTAGTTGTTGATTTTGGAATGTTTCACAGTGGATCCGACAGACTGCGCTTCTGTCGAAGCATTAATGTCAAGCGATACGAAGTTTGCTGGGTCAGCTAGTCTATATAATATATAAAAACCAATGCCACTTTTCATTGTAATTATATAACTCAAGACCGGGCTCACCTATCCAAACCAAATGTCTAGGCTTTGTTCGGACTATTTAGTAGATGGTTTATGTGAAGTTTGCATACAATCGGTCCAGCGGTTCTTAATTTATCACATTTTTTGTAACAAATAAATTCAATAAATGGCGGATCATTTTATTAATGGGTATATTTCAGTCAATTTGAAACTTTTTTCAGATGGGGATTGTGCTGTCATATTGAAACTTTTTTCAGTTGTTTTTTTTTCTTTTGTTGTGTTATGTCATTCATGCGGTCATATACGTAGCGATGCACTTACCGGGTCGCTAGTAATGTATACATTTTAAACCACCTCTAAAAACAAAGGAGTTTATATATGTCTATTTTTTGTATGTTTGTTACGCGATTACTCGGCCAATAGCCAAGCCGATTTTCTCATCAATGACGAGGTCGTCAAGGTAAGTGAAAAAGTAATGTGCTATTAAGTATAATTCAAAAACTACTAGTAGGATGTAGTTGGAATTTATGTGACACCATTTTTCTTATACCTGAACAAGTTACACAAATTGACTCTCATTCCAAAGTAAGCATATTATATTATGCTTGTGTTATGGAATTTAGTCAACGATACTAATACATAGAAATACCCATATAGATAACGCAATAAATTTAATAAACAACCAGACCCGGAAATTCATACATCTGAATGTTCATCACACAAATGCCTGCCCTTGTCGGAAATCGAACCCGAGCCTCAAAGTTGGTCAACGAGACGGTCAAACTATTAGTATCAAAGTACTAGTAGGATGTTGATAAAATTTAAGTGGTACTATTTCGGAATCATTTGCTATCTATCTTTCGAAAAAAGAATAATCAAATCGCGACGTGGACCCAATGAAATAGTTGGAGTCGGTTTTTGCAGTTTCACTGCGCTTAATTATTGTTTATTTTAAAATCATTGAAGATAGCTACACGAGTAAACCTCAGCAAAACACTCAACCATCAGTAGTCTGACGAGCTGTGTAGCCGGCAAACAGATGATCTAGTCCGCACAGAAGGCCCAGGCTAACACGGAAAAAGCAAAAACTTCAACTTTATCCTATTAGTGCATATAACCCTAAAATTGTATTAAGCATAAAAACTGTCAATCTAAAACGTCGCGTTTTTCCTTGTAATTCCTTTATTCCGGGTAATTGTGGTGAAATACCGTGGTCATTTGGTTATGTGGACGGCGGCATTTCGACAGTAGTCCAGTGCCACACAGGAACTCGTCCGTCATTAGCCAATTTGTTACAGTACTTTAGACTTGTTATGATGAGCGCCAAATGTACAAAGAAACATGATCTCATTATATTTTCGGGGTTAGTCGGTTATATCTGTCCGATTACGGAAAGATGTAAGTTTGACCGCCTCGTTGGTTGAGGGGTTAGCGTGCGCGCGTATCTTCTCCGACCAATCGTTAAGGCTTGGGTTCGATTCCCGATGGGTACAAGCATTTGTTAACCGACTTCAAAGAAAGGGTGTATATTCGACTCCAATAATTTTATAAATGTTAATTGATTTCGCTTTTCTGAACCGATTATACTATACGCTACAATCCGGACCAGAACATAGCAGAGTCATTATTACGGCAGGAATAGGAAAGGCGGTAGAGACCCGGCAAATTGTTACGCAGTAATCTACCACCATTGGTCTTGTTGATGTTGTGCCGCTCCCCCCGATCATAGAAGACCTCGCCACGTGTTATCGGATCCCCCGGACCCAATAACCGCGGCAAAGGCTATTCTCCCAACTGTAAACCGGAACACGACAAACTCACACCACCCTAACACAACACTGCACCGTCGCCGCCGGTCTCGGCGACGAAGACCTCTTTTGCGCCCGGCGCCTAACGCCGAGCGACGAGCCACAAATACTCCTCCACCAAGTCCACCCAGTAACCAGAACGCAGCACCAAGTCGAGGTACGGTCTCCCGGGAGACAGCCCTTGGTGCTGGCGTTGTAGGAAACAGCCCAATCCATCTAAATAATGATGTCTCGGGCTGAGCACTCTGCTCGGCCCACAAAGTTCGGTGAAGTTGTAAAAATCGCAAGATTAGCAACAAGTTAGTCATTCAAAAAAAAAAAATGATGTTGATCTGTTTTACCAGCTCGCCTCTTACAAGCTGCCTGACAGAGAGGCAGATTGTCTATTTACTCGGCGAAGCAGGGCCAAGACGGGGAAGATAATAAATATTGTTTAAACATATTTTCCTTGTATATATGATATCTGATATGCCCGACAAAGATATTATTATCGTGACTATAAAATTAAAAGCACAAAGCATTTTACTATTTCCTGAGACACGTATATGTAAAATAATACCACTGAGTCCAAGTTGTTAACTTGCAATATTACGCTTAAAACATGTTCTTGCAAATTGCAGGTTTAAACTTTTAATAAAGAAGATTTCAATGCTACAGATTGAATACCAAAAAATGTGAACCGTCACGAGACCCTTGGCAGATGTAAAACATCGACATTATTTTGTAAAAGTAATGTGCAAAAAATAACAGATTGTGATAAGAACTAAATATGACATAATGGTAAAATAAAAATTACGATAGGAGAGAATCGCAGAGTCTATTGCGCATGGCGACGCGTCGCCACACCGTACACACTACTGCATATAGACTGTATATATACCATCATATAAGGTGGCGACGCGTCGCCACGGCATGCGTCGCCACGCCAGAAATCTGTTTTACGTGCGCCTATAGATGTTTCACATCAAAACAGAACACAAAAGGTGGAGATGGTGCATTGCCGATCAGAGTTTGATGAGACTTTTTAACCCACTTTAAATAAAGGAGAAGGTTTTATTTTCGACTCCTACATATTTTTATGTACGTTAATCGATTTCTGCATCATTTGTTATTTGTTTTTTCATTTTAAATGGCCTAGTTCCGAAGTCCCATTGCCACCAAAACTGGGACAGATGATTGAATCCCAGAGGAATAGAGGAAAACACTTTTTTTATTAAGACGATACAGTAAAATTGCAATCTATGTCGATTTTTTGTAGATTACTGCCCTTAAATTATGCGTGATGATGATTATTATGTTAACATTTTAACTTTTAAGGCAGTATTGCTAATCTTGTCGAGGAAACGTAAAACTCTACCAAACTTTGTATGTATGGACTTCTTTTCTCTTTTTGACCCCTTTTATAGTATTTTACTCGAAAGGGGTTAAAAAGTATTGTATAGAAGTCAGACTACGAAACTGTGAGAAGTAAGAGTACCCATATTGTAATCTTAATTGGATTTTTTAAATTTATATATATAAAAATCAATGCCGCTTTTCGTTGTAATTTTATAACTCAAGACCGGGCTCACTTATCCAAACCAAATGCTTAGGCTTCGTTTGGACTATTTAGTAGATAGTTTATGTGAAGTTTGCATAAAATCAGTGGAGCGGTTCTTCACTTTTCACGTTTTTTGTTACAAATGAATTCAATAAATGGCGGATCGTTTTATTAATGGGTATTTTTCTGTCAAATTGAAACTTTTATCAGTAGTTTTTTTTGTTTTGTTGTGTTATGTCACTCATGCGATCATATACAAAGCGAAGTACGTACCGGTCCGCTAGCACTTTTATATAATGGGACAAGAGAGCGAACTCCTGAGCCTTTACCATGAAATGCTATGTTTGATAATTTACGTATCGAAATATACAGAACTTTGGTCGGATAATTTAGTTCTTTTAGTTACCAGTAAAGGTGCTGCTCAATGTTTTCATGCAAATAATTTACGAGGAAATTCATAGTAAGGGCTCTTAAAAGACAGTTGTTGCTTTTAAACACCATAGAGGCTATTACGTCACTTTCCTGTCGCCGGGACATCAAGCTTAGTATGACAATAGCCCGTACACTTGATACCGGCTACTCCACCTTGCAGACTGGAACATGGCGTTGTTAATGTGGCTGCTGGAATAGGTAAGGCGATGGATCTACATAGGCAAATTTCTACACGGCATTCTACCACCAGCAGCCGTTTTGGTAGTGACCTTTTTGACTTATGTTCGTAATGTCATATTGAAACTAAAAGAATAAAACTAAAACAGATAAAGAATTCTTATAACAAACTCGTCCATTAAATACCCATTTAAAAAACTCTGAGCAAAAACATGTTGTAAATGCCATATCATAAATTCCACAAACATTTTAGATTCAAAATGGGAAATAGGTAATAAAGGATTCTACATATTAACAAACATACCTAGCCCATATTTTAGCTGGCTAATAATATTCGGAGACAGGTTTCCTACGATGTGTCATATCACGCATTTCGTTCATGGAACGTTCAACTTTGATAATTCATTAAAGGTCAAAAAGCTTGTTGTTGAACTAAAATCATCAAATAACAATTCACAATGGTAATAAATAATAATATATCAAATGAAATACTAATAGTTTGATTTATGGATGTACCTCAGTATATTTACCGCTAACAATCTGAACAAAAAATTTAAACTTATTTTGACAGACAAAAAAACTAGACGCAATATAGTTATTAGATAATTAAATGATCTTCAAAGCATCGTAAATAAAAGGAAGTTGCCATTAGGTATAGTTAACTGTCATTGTTATGACTTATGACATGCTATGTTGTCATTATAAACTGCGATAGATTCGTGCTAAATTGGCAGGAAATGTAAGTATTCTTTCTGCATACTACACTTCCCGTGGCAGGTTGACGTTTCTTTAAAACTCTATACCAATATACGTAAATTGATTGATTAATAAATATCTAAATACCAACCAACATATTATTTTCCTGATACTGGATTTTGTTATGCATAATCTAATATTTTATGCCTAAAATAGTGACGTCTAATAAGAAATACATAGTTTAGTAAACTCGTATAATCTCGATAACAAACTATAAATCCAGCATATGTTTTATAATATTTATGAGATTCGGCTAAACGCAAATGCGTATCTAATATCTTTGTTTATGGAAAATTGTGCTTATTTGAGCGCAAATGAAAACGGATGTATATATAAGAAGCATATACATATTTACAAAAAAAAATAATTGCTTCCTTCGAACTAGAGTAATCTAAGTAACTAAATTATCAATGGGCGTTCATTTATTTAAAATTTAATTTCAGTTCAAACAGTAAATGAACCTGTGCCCTTCGTCTCTGATCGTTTCAACTGACGTTCTGGCGTTCTGACGACTCAAGTCATGTGTAAACATTTTGTATAATGTTTAAACAAGTTTATATTTATTGCAGACTAGCGAACTGATGAACTTCATATCACTTGATATTAATGACTACTAACAGTTTTCCCGATTTTTCTTTTCATAAATCCTTTACCTGACAGTGTTGGTCTATACGATCAAGCATGATGCGGTAACCATGCGAAATAGGGAATTATTTTTGTATATAGGATATGTTTTCATATACAAATATAAATTAAATTTGAATTTTGTGATGTTTAAATTTTCCAGACCTTATAAAGAAAAAAAAGTAATGTAACTGACAGCTGTATTTATTTATATGTTGTAAATTTGCATAAAGTGACCGTGAAATTCAAAGTTACATATTGAAAAGTTCAAGGGTAATTTAGAAATCATTCATTATAAGCGATCGATATAGAATTATGTTATTAATAATGTAATATGACTGGACGTATGAATACCATATGAATAACGTAACTAACATACAAAAAAACCTAATATCGAATCGAGAACCTCTTCTTTAAAGAGTCAGTTGAAAAAAGGTGTAAGAAAGGTAAAAGAATTTAAAGTGGCAATTAAAATTTACATTGTTTTAATATTGGTTTATACTAAACACAGACATGTTTGATTCAATATAGGAATTACGGAATTATTTATAATGTTTAATATCAACATGAAGAATTAGCAACGCAAATATTGATAAATGCATACTTTCAACTGGAAGACTATTTAAATAGCACTTATGATAGTAACATAGGTATTTAGGTAATAACATTGTTATAGTTATTCTTTATTCTCACTGACGAAATAAGTAAAATATGATTCCTCTATTGTAGCGTAAAAAAACAATAGTAAAAGTTTATTAAAAAAAATCAAACTATATCAAATACAACTAAAATGTTTTATTTTTTAATGTTAATGCAAGAAGATTATTTTTTTTTTACGTTTAATATCTGTAATAAAACGACTAACACATCAAATTCAGGGGTAGCAAAACATTTTTTCTTTATCTATAAACGCTGTCATATATTATGAGTGTTCGTTAAATAACGTAAATTATGTGTCCGTTATGTCCACTAACACAAGACGAGGGAGGTGTACATGACACAAAGGCCTAGAATCTGTGCGAATGGGAAGTACTAATCAAGGCGACGAGCGACTAGTTAACGCATTGCATTATGTATACACACTGTTCAAAGCTTACTCACGAGTACGTTCACCATCTTTAAATGATTTACGGACCGTTAAATATTCTAAAAAAAAAATTTTTCGAAAAATCAGATGTCAGACCAAACAACTAATTTAATTCAAAGAATCTTCGTTAACACTCTTTTGTATAAGTTTCTAAATACCAAACAAATTAAAATTTATGTCCCTGATATTGATTGAAATAGTATCACTTGGGTAATGCCTCATCAAGCCAGATGCATATTCCAAAGTTCAGCTAAATCACTAGATAGTAAGTTAAAAATTAAAATTAGATTGCTATATTTGATTCACAAGATACTGATAAGATAAGTAAACAAACTTCTAGATATACTTTGAAATACCTAGGTGTTACAAAAGAAAATATGGGTTCCACATTGCGAAGTATCAAGTTTATCTCTGCGCTGTTTTTCCGTCTTTACTAATAAACGAATGAAGGCTTAAAATCAATGGTTTAAATTTTGTATGAGCTTTTTGTTAAAAAAATAAAAACATACAATATAATTAATAATCTACAGACAATTTAACAAGCCGAACAAAAAGTCCGTGGTGTCCAAACATATTCGGTCGATTGGTAACCCTACAAGTCACATGGCACGTAACATTGACTTATACGTAAATACAACCAATTACAAAATACCAGAGGTAATACGACACAAATGGTAATTAGCTATACTAACCATTAGCTTTAGATACAGTTACATGATTTCGTTGTAATTTGTCTGTTCGTAATAGTAATCGTATCTTTATAAAGAATAATCTAGAAAGCATAATTCGGATAGATGCTATTTTTTTTTTCGAAATGACTACTATTGTGTACGTCTAACGACTTTTACAACGTCACCGGGCTAAGGGGCGAGCAGAGTGCTCAGCCAGAGATTGAATTATGGGTGGGGCCTTGGACCCCCCTCCCTAAGGGTGTCTCCTGTGAGACCGTACCTCGGCTTAGGGTGGGATCTTGGTTCGTTTCGGAAGAGGATATCGTGGCTGTGTTCCGCCCAGGGCGGAACAAGGGTCTTCGCCGCCCCTGGCGGCGGCGGTGTCGCGAGTTTGTATGTGTGTGTGTGTGTACTGTTGTATGAGGCGTTTGCCTCGATGATGGGGTCATCGGGGTCTAGAATCACGTGACGGGGCCTCCGGCGAAGCGGAGGTGGGTCCGTCTCGGGGACATAATCAATAGCTGCTGCCATCAGAGGGTAATCGAGTGATTTTCTAGTTTAGAAAAATAGGCAATTCCAAGTCTTAGATACTATCATGATTTATCTTATGTAAATCAGTATCTGAATTTAAAAAAAAACAATAGCACGATCTAGAATAGAAATATGTTAA
>NJDC01005681.1:0-15504 GCA_002245475.1 Calephelis virginiensis
GCATCTTTGTCAGGTAGAGTTCTTGGGCTTTTGATGTTTTTGACCCAACGCATTTTTGTGTTTTTGTATAATAAAAAGGTATGCGTTATTTATTGACAACCTTTGTTAGCCTTATAACACAAAAAGTCTAACAATATTATATAATCCTAAAACTCACTCAAGGAAAGTCCATTTGCAATTTGAGGTTTCTGCCGAGAGGGAGCCACCCTCGTCCGGTGTTGAACTGTGACAATTAAGTTGCTTACATACATTACACTAACAACCATCTTGATCACGTTTTCTTTTAAACAAAAAAGTCGGCATTGAAATCTGTCCATCCACACACAAACGGAAGCAGTCCGGCGGACTTACACGGCGGATCGTATTTAGTCTGCGCGGGTACAATGCCTGTCAGTTAATACTACTCAGATACGAGATGACACCGACCAGTACAGACGTTTGTTTTGTAATTTATAACTGCTAGACTGTAATTGATTGATTGGAATAAATTTATGAGCTTTTATGTCATAAGTCGTTTTGAAAAGCGTATTAATTAAATGAATATATAAAATATCTATTTTTATGGAAAGTAACATGTGAGAAAGGAGTTTATGAACTTAGCGAACAAGCACACGACTCTCCAGACAATAAGAGACAACCGTGGCCTATAGACAACACCGTACATTTAATAGGTGCGTCTATGTCCTATCTATAGATCTAGATCTATATATAACTACATATATAGACATACATACTACATATATGGACCATACTACATATTACATATATGGACTACATACTACATATACTATATACTACATAGGACACAGAGAAACTGAACCAACACGTGGAAAAATTTGCATAACAAAATGTATTTAAAAAATCTGAGTAATATATATTTACTACTATCTGTAGCCGCGAATTCGTCCGCGTTATAACATCAGCTATTTGTCAATGAAAGTCTCTTCAACATCGATCCAACTGCTTCAGAAATTAGCCGGAACAAAAAGACAGACTGACACATAAACAAATTTTATAAAAAAATCTGTTTTGGTGTAACGTAAAATACTAACATGCATGTAGTAAAAATCTTTTATCTTAACATTACAAACAGATACTCCATTTTTTTTCTTTGTATATTTGGTATAGGTATGTAGCGTATAAACATTTAGGTATATGCATAGGTATTGTAAAGAGCTTTTATTTTAACATTACGAACATGCACTCCAATTTTGTTTATTCGTATGGAAAACTAATTTGGCTTCGATTTTTAGCAATATTTTCATTAAAGAGTAGGAAGTAATACAGCAGTCGCAATGAAAGCGATTTTTCTACGTTTTGTTGCGATCATTTCGTCTATTCAACAACACGTCTAATCGTATAGTCTGTTGAACACCAACTCAAAGAGTATGTAATCACTACGTCCTAAGAGAGGCAATTCGTTCAGCTCTGAAATAAACTGCAAATAACAAAAACCACACAATAATGTAGCGTAACACTTTGACCTCTAAGTATATAAACATGAAATACCGACGAAAAGACTTGCCGTCGGCTACTAAATATGGCTGCCATTTTGACACTATAAGGCTGTCCAGAAAGTAGAGTACCGATATCGATACATGATCTATTAGTGACGATTGATAGTTAAGTTTAGGCAAATAGATAAGAATTATTATTTACCTACCGAAAGAAATCGCAACTATCACCTTACTTTGTGCTACTCAATTGGCTTATACCTAAATAAGGAAATGTAATTAAACGAAAGAAAGATTCTTTGTTTACTTTTCGCGAGCATGTTTTTTTACATTGTGGCGTGCAAATATGTTTATTCTTTATATAAGTTAACTCTAGTCATTTCGAAAAAAAAAAAAATCTTTATATTTATTACAAGATTCGTACAAAAAAATATCAGATTACATTCAAACCATTTTCTTTACTTTTAAGTGAGCACTTAAAAGAATTCTTATTAAGCTTGACTGTGATAGATATTTTCAGTAGCAAAGGTATACATTCTTATCTTGTCCAAATATTTTTTTCTTTCTTTCGTAAAATAAAATATCGACAATTGTAATAGTACATCACTATAAAAATTGAACACTAAATATGGATTCATGGCAAACATGAGAACTGTCATGACGTCACTTTAAATTGACATCAAAATGAGCATAGACAAAAATGTCGTTATCTCTTTCGGCGTACATAATATCAACATTTGTTTGAGACAGACAGATGTTGTTAAGTTATATGTTGATTCCAACGGTATTTATACGGTTTTTTTCCAACGGTATTGTTGCACTTCTTTATATATTCCTATTTCTATGGCGTAACCATAAACTGTACAATGTTGATCCTACTGACAAGCTGTAATAATTGACATTGGATAGTGATGGGACATGTCGATAATTATTTACGACAAACGTTAGTGATATGCTTTTTTTCGATAAGAATAGCCCCCACAACTCAGTATTATTAAATTTCCACTTACAAAATATTATATTACTACGACCAGATTTACTGGTACAAACATGACTAAATAAAGATAATAAATAAAAGTAGATTTTTTGTTTACGTGTTTAATACTTAACACCAGAATTTTACTGTTTTCTGCAAAATGTTATGTCATGATTACAAAATTTTATTATAGTGAATTTCACAAGTACCACTGAACCAAGTACCTTATGATACACGTAAACCTAAACCTTACGACGTAAACCTACAACGGTAAACCTTACAACTCTTATCGTCTATCCACGTGGCACAGATTTGTATGATCAGGTTTGAACGATGAGTAACATAGTACTGTAATTCTGAGTTTCATTAATTTTGGTATTTATGAACAGGGCGCCCCACGGTAAATGTAATAAAAGACACCATTACATTTTGCATCTTTAAAAAGAACAATGAATATTCAAACAGATATTGTCCCTTACCTTACATTGACTTTCATTTTGCAAAGTTGCTATGCTATCTAAATACATACACGTAAGTTTAACCTTCTTAAAAACTAGCATCAAAATGTTTTATTGCACGCAAGGTCTAAATACAATAACACTAAATTTATTTATAAATTAAAACATTCAAGAATTTACTGAAAATCTAAAAACAGTAAATTTTATAACTGAACACTAATTTGAAAACGCAGATTAAAAAAGTAAAGGTTTTAAAACAAATTCTCAACAACGTGTTTCTCAACAACAAAGATGGAAGAATTTGTATTTTAACAGTAGTTTTCAGTTGTAGCATAAAAGATAATGCCAATCGAACGACTCAAAAATGGTTTCTGTCAGGTTGGTATCTGTAACCCAATTGAAACAAATTTAAAATTTACATTTACGTTATATCTTATGGCATTTGCAATAAAGTTTAAAATGGAGTGCATGTTTCAATAAAGTTTGTTAATGTTCCATAATGTCCACCCACTGTTCCCCGCTTTAGAATTTGAAGCGATAATCATACATACAAGCGTGCATGTGTGTGCGTGTGCAAACACGCATTAATGTGCTAGATTGTGCGTGTGATTGAGATGAGTATTTTTGTTAAGAGAATTTTGTGCAATCCTGGTATGACATTATTCAACGAGGTTATTGTTTTATGTTCAGAGATACGAGAAAGGAAACGTGAATTTTCTCGTACGTCGGACCATGCGGCGCTACACAGGATACAGACTCAGTACGAGAACCGAGATCGTCGGGACGGGGAGGAATGGTGCCACCGGTATGGGTTAAGAAGAGACCGGCTTCATTATGTTCAATGTGAGACATTTTTGACATTATCCTAAGTTTTAAATAGCATCATTCACTCTCTTATACCACATCCTTTACATCCCCAGTTAACAATTTAATTCATCATTTGAATTTGAGTTTAGTTCTGCCTCTAGAAAACTTTGAGTTTTTGGGATAAAAACTATCCCAAAATTACAATTGTTACAATATTTGATATAAATGTTGTAAATATGTTATAAGGTGTTACTGAAAACATAATAACAAAGCCCCTGTTGGAGATAGAATCCGAGCCTCGTGAATTTCCTGTCCGCCTATCTTTCGGCCAATGAGGCGTTGAGGTTTTCACTATTTAAAGAAAACGAATTCATATATGTTTCATCGATATTGACTTATTATGAACGGATTTGTCTTTAATTCGTTTCATTCATTCGTGCATTTTTTTATTAAATATTTTCTTCGAATTTCCTGTTTAAGTATTATCCAATCTGCACTTGGAAAACGTACTCAAGAGTGGCATTGTCGAAAGGACCTTGGAGGTTGAGGAGCTGGACCGTTTCTCCGACATAGAACAGCTGGTCGCCGCGGTACTGCTGGCAGGATCCAACAGCATCCTCACCAGCCGGAGGTATATCAAGAGGACAGGCAAACTTACGACGGCTGTTGCTTTATGCACCAGGTGAGATGAATAAGTAGAAAAGTCCCCAATTTCCTGTAGTCAAAGTATGGGCTACATACATTTTTGTAGGGTTGAATATTCTGAAAACTTACTTTCGGAAGCAAGTATGCTTTTTATGTATCCATAAGCGATGTGTCTTTTACTTTTTGCTAAAAACGTCTGCTTACTTGTTTTACAATTACATAGTTTTCTTTTTAAAAACTTGTTGAAATTTTGTACTAAGCATAGGAATTTTAAATTAGTTTAGATATCTATTATAAACTAAAAATCTCATAATTTTCGTCTGGTGAGTTTTGCATGTGTAAATTAATATATTTAGATCCACTGTCCCCATACTTATTCGAAAATCTTTAGAAAAGAAAAAGTAGCCTAGTACTTCATCTCTGTCTGACGTATGTAAATCACGCAAAAAGTGCTATATATTAAAAATCTTTAATTCTAGCTTCTTAGAATAAATAACATAAATACATACATTTCTTCACGCCAGGTCCCGAGGTAGGCATCAGCCTAGCTTCCTCCATACTATCCTTATCATACAAACACGCCAAATATATAATTAAAATAAAAAATAATTAATATCCAGCAAAGGTGAGAGAGCCCACATCGGCAGTGAGAGCGTGAACCATAACGTCACCAGACAGATAGAGCCCGCCCTCCTGACGTACTTCGGTGGTCACCACTCCACCGACCGTCGCGCGCTCGTCGCCTACCACACGACGGTCATATCGCCGCACACCGCCGTGCTCTTCAGCAAGGGCGACATCACTGATACTGTGGTAAGTGTCATCCCACCATACTGGTCATTTTGTTCACTAAACTAGTTTCTAGTCATAGAAATCTTCTTTTAGCGATAGTAATAGAAAGAGACAATACACGTCGAATAACTTCAGAGTAGTTCAAACGTGACATTTCTACAGAATTTTAATCTATTACACGTTAAACATTGATTAAAAATATCACAAGTTGACATGTCCGGACTAATCTGACAGGTCCAAAATGAGGGATTTCTTTTTTCGTTTCATTTGAAAAAATAGAATACACTCGAAACCCAACTTTCAGTCTTTACTTTATTAAAACTTATTTAAATTTATCTTTACTAAACGAAAATCTAGTGTATTAAATTTTTTTTTAAACTTTTGGTTTCGGTTTCGCCTGAAAACTTTTGGTCATACACTAAATATCCGTATTGCCAGATTACCGACACCCATCATCATACATATTCATATATAAACATACTAGCTGATAGCCGCGGCTTCCCTCGCTATAAATTGAGATGTAAGCTATTCTATCTTTGAAGTTGGATCAAACTGCACACGGTGTGCAAATTTGGTTAAAATCGGTTTAGGACATACTCGTAACGTGACCGTAATTTTGTATATACTTCTTAAAATTTTATAAAAAAATATATGTCTGAATTTAATTAATTTCTTTACACCTTTAAAAATTTCATACGAAACAAGAGTAACAAATATTTTCTGGGTAGGCTTATCAAGTTATAGAAATAGTATAATTACATCCCTAAGATTTTGAAAAAAAGAAAAATCTAGATCACAGATTCTAGCTATGCATATTGTTTTTTTTTTTTTGCAAAGTTGGTCCATCCATTCGTGGTTATGCGATTTATTCTTAAATTTAAAGAATAACGCATGACACCTTGAGTAATATAAAATTCTGTAACACTGTATACATTATGTAGTATTTTTATATATTATTTTAGTTTTGAAAAAATGAATGGACACACTTTATTATAAAATTTACTAAAATAGACACTTTCACTTCTAATATAATATTTTACTAAAGCTACACAAAGGCGATCTTATAATTTTGGAGCCGTCTCTACCAGCTTTAATTAGTCATATGATTTATATTTGCCGTTATATATTTATGCTTGGTTTAATAAATATTATATATATTATATATAATAAATATTATAGGAAGGGTTTTTTTTCATCTGTAGTAAGTTAATTCATTATTTTTTCTTTCCCTTTGTTTTCTTAATAAAAAATAAAAAAAACTAACAACGATATAACGAAATCGCCTATTTTAATGTAGTATTTCCTTGCAGGTAGACACCAAAGAAAATATAACGGAAATATACATGCACAGGCACAAGTTAAGGATACATATGCCGAATAGGTATCGCTTTTAGTAATGTTTTTCTAGTGTTAAGAGTATTTTTATACTATATAATGTATTTTTACAAACAAAACGGACGGAAGTTCTGGATGTAAAAAATATATATTATGTAAAGACGCCGATGTTATTAATATGGCGTTGCTAATTCGAGCCTGGTATGTTTATCCTAGGTTAAGATAACAATGGTTACAAACTCGTTGCAAGCTCCCAGTAACTTTTATTATATATAAGGGAATACCTCTACTCTATACCTTTTATTACACATAAGGGTAGATAGCCTCTTGTATCGTCTGGGAGAAATAACGAGAGTGATTGTTTACGTTGCAACATCTAAAAGTGACACCATGAAATTGGTGGTAGTTATTTCTTGTCTTTAAATTTATTTAAGACAGTTATCATTATTTCTTACAAGCTTTGGCGTTTGTTATTTGTTAGTAAGGGATAAAAACTGAATTTAGAAGATGAGTATTAATAAATCCAGATTATTTGAAATACCTTTAGTGCCGATGAAATACAATTATACATAGTTAGTCTAGTAATTCAAAATGGTCGCCACAACAAAATGGCGGATTACATATTTATAAAGATAGTCAAGAATTCCTAGAGTAGTAACGATTTGAAAAGCAAGCTTTTTTGTATAAGCGGTTATAATCATAATAATATGTGTAGTACCCAAGGTGATCCAAATATCTCACCAACTGTTTTCTGTTAATATAAGCAGACAAGGTTTTCAAACTGATCTTATCCAACACAACTCTCATGAGTTCTATATATAAACCTTTAAAAATGATTTAAAAAATCGATTACTCATTTAAACGAAATGAATATAACGACACCGAAATAATATGCCTTTATGTCTTTTGAACATTAAACACAGATAACTTTGAGAGCTTTGTTTGCTAGGAAGCTGCTTCAAGATTATAATTTTATAAAATTAGTATTTTAAAATTCAACAATAATACTTTAAGAAATAAACTCCAAAAAAACTTGCTTATAAACAATAGATCTAACCGTTATATTAGGTAATTTACTTAATAAGCAAATTACTATTTTGAGTTAGATCAGTTTATAAAACTTGTTCAGATATATGTCTTCATTTATTTTATTACAGACACGCTGAAGTATTACTAAAAGCAAGAGCAATGCTTTGGGATACACTCCAGTATTACATAGAACGAGATCTGACGAAAATAGATTACAACGAAGTTGTGGAAACTTCTAGATTTAAAACAAGACTAGTCAAGGCTATAGGAAGGATATTAGTGGAAGCACACAATGAACTGTTTAGCAAATGTGACCGTAATGTTGATAGATAAATAAAATCAATAAATGTTGTTTTATAGTAACAACTTCGATGTTCTATTGTTTTGCAAAACCATCCCTATTTATTTTATACTAGCTTTTACCCGTGGCTTCGCACGCTATAAAGTCATTAAAAAGTATCTTATGATACTTTTACTACCGCCAAGAGTATGTGTACAAAGTTGCATGATGATTGGTTAAGAAGTGTTCGCCTGAACGTGTAACAAACAAACTTGCATTTTCATTTATAATATTAATAGGAAGTGTGAAAGTATGTATGGCTGCAAGTATGTTTCTTTATCACCTCAAACCGATTTGAGTTTAATTAACGTATAGTTATAGATTAGAAATAGTAGAAGGATATAGGCCAGATTGCAAACCTAAGAATTTAAGCACTTGTAACGTTTGTCCCTTTCGGTGGCACGATTTATATCAAGTTCACGTTAATCGTTAATCCGTTAACATATGATTTATATTGATATAAGAACTGTTGGTTTGCGTTCTGGAAATTAACAGATTAATAACAAAAACATAAGTCGTTTTATTTATAAACCTTTAGTAAAGTACTCCGAGGTTCAGCCTGGTATTATAGTCTTTATTACAATGTGATACAGACTATAATATCAACTCAATTTTACTCCCAAGTTAGTCCACGTTTATTAATAAGATGGAAAGGGTATAATTCAAAAGAGTGTGTAATTTAGACGGCCCGAACCTGTCCGAACGTGTTTTACTCGTCGGTGACGGCGCGGCCGTTAACTTGCAGTTGTAAATAGTAAGGTACTGCATTAACGATTAACGGACTTAGGGCAATTTAACGGAAGTTAAGGAGTCCGTTAACATTTTTTTAAGTTAACTTAAAAGTTAATCCGTTACTCGAAATGTTAATTTCGTTAATAAATCGTTAACTGATTAACGAGTTAATGTCCAGCTTTGGCTTTGGCGCGATCGAGAGAAAAGATGGTCGAAGTTACATAATTATTGAATTTCGTGACTGTATTGAATGAAATTAGTCAATTTTGGTGGCATTTTGTACAATTTTGTTCAGTGAAAGTGCACAAATGAAATAATCTTGAAGAAATTATCGTATCGTATAGTACCTCGTTGCTGCCAAATCTCACTACATAAGCTGGAGTAATAAGGCCACCGCTTCACCCAAGACCCAGACTAGACTTATTGACGACTTATAACTTATGACTAAATAAAATTGAATCCAGTTGTGGTGAATTTGATGCAAATTTCTACTCCACTCATGGCCCTATTCGGCCGATCCATCAATTGGGATAGGCAGATAGGAAGGATCATACAAAAGAAATTTCTTCCTTTCACTAACATTATTCCGAAACACCTTTTGACTCGCTTACTCAGGATGGAATTCGTCCTAATAAGCCAAGCAGGTAGTAAAGTCTAATATTTAGGGTCGACAGCTCTACTTTACTTAATTAAAACTCCAAAACCTATGTGCAAATAATTTCGCAATTTTGTTATGAAATGTCTATTTTTACACATTAATGGCTACCTATAGTTTAATAATCTTACGATATAAAGTAGACAGTATGCTACTGTTTCAGAATCCTCATGATGTAGGCTATTAATTAACTGGTTGGCAAACACAACTCCAGTACATTTATTTTACATCACAGGTGCTCAAACTTAGTCGATTACATTTTAAAATTAAAATGGACGATGGTTTAGGGACGTCTGGTAAACTACTAGATAATTTAATTGCGTTTTTGTAAAGGTAACTTAGGAACACCATCATTGGGCAACAAGTCAGAAAAAAAAACGAACTAGACCTTAAATAGCGGACGTGATGCCCACAAATGTAAGCAAGTCTGGGATTTTTCGGAATTTAACAAAAAAATACATACATCGCAAAGTATTGGAGATAGAATTTTTTTGTGGTACCCACACTCGTCCCCCACGCATACGCACCACAGTTATATCCACTGTTAATGGGAAACCCTGTATACCTTTACACGATGTTCAATAGTTAGAAAAAAACTACGACCATCTTCTTACACGATGACGACAAAACTCCACTGCCGTAGCTCGATCACTATGACAAAATCTAAAATGCTTTTTGCGATCAATGCGACGTATATAAACAAGAACGCCAATGTAATCAATGATGAAAACACTGCTTTAATTTTAAGACAACATCCGACATTATTACCAAAATTATTTTCGTTTAGTTTTTATGCGTGTGTGTTCGTTTCATAAGATGAATGAAGCTAACATGATGTGAGAAGCTACATTTAATTTATTTAATGCGACAAGAAAAGTGTTACGTTTTGTCAAATGAAGTTTTTTTTTCAGAGAGTTCTGCATTTTTTTTGTCAGTAATACGGCAATTTTCCTACTGGTGTACCTACGGTAATTCACAATGTAGCCAGCGGTTATCTATGACCAGCTGCAATACCATTGAGGCAATTCTGATCACTATTCACAAATGACATTTGTCATTTGACAAATGCCAATTCATAGATAATACATGTGCCAATTGACAGTAAACATTTGTGAGCTGCGCGAACCAAAATAGTCAATTCTTGAGAGTATTTTCTTTTATTGTAAACAGAGAAATATGTTCTCTGTCTACGGACATACATATAATTATAAAGATTTATATACGAAAATAGTAAAAAGTTTACACCAACGAGTTATCTACAGAAGTCACAACCTGTGTACGAATCAGAAGTCAGAACTAAGAAACCGGTTACTTTAAACTTTTGGCCTTTGGGTTTTTCCTGTTCGGTGAATAACTTGATAATTAGTAATCTTAGCGATGACGTCTCAGTCCTGTCTGTGATGTAGATAAAAAGAGTAGATAGTTTTTATTGAAAACAAAGTTACTAGGAAAGTGTTTATCGTTTTGTGTACGTTTAAGACAAATATTAACATGTCTATGTTTGTGTTAGTACTCAGTGCACTATGCATGTTGATTTTACCATCGTATTCTCAAAATTCGACGAATAATTTACATGTAGGACTAACTGAACGTGTTGGAAACTTTTCTTTAGAATTATTATACCAAACCGCAACTACAGCCCGGAAGAAAGATTTAAATCTTATAATATCACCAATAACTGTATGGAATTTGTTAGCTGTAATCGCAGAAGGAGCCTCAGGTAACACTCAATCAGAGATCAGTGAAGTTATTAGAATTGCACCAAAAGAGCGAAGTAATGTACGGACGCAGTTTAACACGTTAATACAATATCTGCAGGTTAATACATCTACAGTTGAATTACAAAAATTCAATGCACTGTTTGTTCAAGAGGATAAACTTCCATTGAAAGACTTTTTAAATATAGCCAAAGAATATGACACACGCATGATAAGTGTTAACTTTTCGAACCCAGAACTGACCACCAACATGATTAACACTGCGATATCCAGTGTTACCCATGACAAAATACCAAGTTTAGTCAATGTTGAGGATGTATCACAAGCTAGTTTACTCTTAGCCAGCGCATTGTATTTTAAAGGACAATGGACAATTCCATTTAATACAACATTTACAGAAAAAGCACCTTTCTATGACAGTAAAGGTGAAAAAATAGGAGAAGTCAACATGATGTACAATAGGTATACTTATCCATATGCAAACATCAAGGCACTACAAGCTCGTATTATTGAGATACCGTACGGATCACAGAATCGTCTATCCATGCTCATAATGTTACCAAGCCCTGGAGTTACAATTGAGCAGATGTTACGTAATTTTGCGACTGTTCCCCTGGATACTATTTTCAAAGAACTAAAAGTATCAAAAGATGAATACGCAGATGATGAGGTAGATCTCTTTCTACCAAGATTCAAAATAGAATCCAATTTAGTTTTAACAGATAGCCTTAAGGCTATGGGGGTTCATGATCTATTTGATGAACAGCATGCCAGGTTACCATTGATGGCTTTAAAACCTTTATATGTATCAAAAGTAATTCATAAAGCTGAGATAGAAGTTACCGAACAGGGAACGGAAGCGGCAGCAGCCACTGCTGCAGAATTTAGTAATCGCATCAGTGTTATTCGATTTGAAGCTAATAGACCTTTCTGGTATTTAATTATTGAAAAAATTACAAATTCAATTACCTTTGGTGGATATTATCAAAAGCCATCTTTATACTAAAGTGTCTTTGGCCATCGACATATTATTCGTCTATCATCTGAATACATTACAGGAAAGTAATTCTTTGACCTTAAATAGGTCCTTTAGGGCACTATAAGTCACAACAAACCACAGACCCCAGCTGCATTTGTATAGATGTTATTATTAAAAAAAGTGATTTATGCAGTCTATTCTTACAGTAATTACTACAAATAATAGCAATCGCTGTTGATTACCTTTATATCAATGATAAGTTGATATTTTTTTAATGGCCAATGTGTTGATGTCAATAAGAACAATACATTTCTATACAAGAGTCTCATAAATATTTGACCGTTATATTACCTGTTGTTTCCAATCACCTTTTCATATGCTACTTTAAGGAAGATCTGAAAGAGTGTTTCTTATACCTACAATTCAAATGATGCTATCCATTTATCAAAAAAAAAATTCCCTACATACTATTTTACACTTAGTCAGCAAAATCCAGGGGTCGCATGTAGCAAAATTTGGTAATTAATTTACTACTTCAAAGATCTGATGTATCAATTTAGTAACAACCTAAAATAATTGTAAAACGATTATTTTACAGAAATCTCACTGGAGAGAAACATAAAAACTATTTTGTACTTCTTTTAGATGAATATTTTTTATATAATAAGAAGATCAAATAAAAACACTTCTACTGCTTTATAATTTACTAGCTGTGCCTGCGACTTCGTCCACATGGAATAGTTATTTTGGGCATCATTTGAAAGATAGACATATACTGTTGTGGACATTTTTTTAGATCATTTCAAGAGGAGTAATTATTTCATACATATATTTTTAGTATCTTGAACCGTTTTTGCAGTGCATGCAACGGAAGCCCTCAAGCATGAATAATTTTCCCCGTTTTTTTAATATTTCCCGTTATTTCTTCGTTCCTAACAGTTGCAGCGTGATGTTATATAGCCTAAAGCCTTCCTCGATAAATGGTCTATTCAACACAAAAATAATTTTTCAATTCGAACCAGTAGTTCATGAGAATAGCGCGTTCAAACAAAAAAACTCTTCAGCTTTATATATTAGTATAGAAGTTAGATAATATATTTTATAGCCTTCCTACTAGTTTGCCTTTTTACAGCATTATAAGGCATTCAATTTATCCAAGTATTTCTTATGCTCTCTTTTTAATTAAGTTTATAAAAATATATTCTTAATTTAAGTTATAATTTCATGAACTGTTAAAAAACTTTTCTAACAACCCTTAGCAATCTTATTAATAAACAGACTAAAGTACTCCCAAAGTTTTAGTTGACATTATAAGTCTGTAATGCACTGTAATTCAGAATATAATGTCAACTTAGTCCTTGGGAGTACTTTATGTTACTTAAAAAGATGACTATAGTATGAATAAAATGTTAAGGAATTTGTATTTGATGTAATTATAATATTATAGTTTTTTGTTATATTATTTTTTTTAATTTGTCCCTTTCTTAGAGAAATTAAACCTTTAATCTATACTGCCACATGTTCCATTTTAGAAATTCTAATAAATTTACTTCTTCAGTTTCATAAGTCATTCTTTAACGACAACGACAAAGGTCCTTACTCAAGCTCATTTAGCGAGATTTCACTTGTGCATTGTAACTGAACAAAATTCCACCTAAATTGTATATTTTTACTCGTAATCTACACGAAATTCAATATTTACGAAAAAACTACGACCATCTTCTTTCACAATAGCGCCAAAAGTTCTTTGTTTTATTGGATAAAAAAAATTATTTTTAAGGTAGGTATGTGTGGCAATTCAGAAAGGATCTTTCGAACTTTGGATATTTGTTAACAGAAAAAAAATGTAATACGTACAGGGTATCAGGTTTTTTGAAAAAATAAAAAAAAGCAAAACACTTCCTACCTCAAGGTAATCAATTCAAGCAAATTAATTTTTAAATGGTAAGACTTTTCTACTGGTCTATGATAAGAAACACAGGTAAGAAATAAACGACGCGAACGCCTAAAGTAACTATATATTTGGTCGTATGGAAATTGGAAATGTATTCGCCAATGATTTAACTACCAAGGTAAAAATAAGAACGAAAATAGAAAAGTGTTAAAAAGTTTTATTAAAAAAAGTTGGAATTTTTACACCTTAAACATTTTTTTTTATTCTGACTAAAACTAATATTTACAAACACCCTCAAAAGCAGTAATTATTAGAATCCAAATTTCTTGTGTTCAATAAGAAAAAGAATTTGTGCCCAACTTTAAATAATCATGGTATTCCTAAATGTATCAACAATATAGTGTAAGACATATAAAAGTTAGCGAGATTCTAAAATTGCATACCCACCCAATAATGAAGTCATACTAAACGTAAAATATATTTAATTAATAGGTACCCCCAACCCGTAGGTATGAATTAACTGTGCGCTTTGCGCTGTGACGTTATTTAGGTATAATTTTTTATGTCGATAAAAGATCGGTGTGTTAACGTTAACAAAGATGCCATCGCTGCTGAGCGCTTGCTGCGAGGAGAAAAGGGGTCGCATTCCAGCGGAGTGCACAGGTGGTTCGTATGGGTTGTCCTACCTACCTGCCTAATTTTCATCAAACAAGGATGAGAATTATTTAGTGTAAATTTTAAAACCGCGTTTAATGTTAACATTTTTGAAAAAGCTGTTATTGTGTAGTACTAGAACTATTTTAAGAGTAAGTAATCAAATCGTCGCTGATTAGTCAGCGAGTCGACAACGTGTTTAAGTGATCGGTCCCGTGCCTACGTAAAGTGTGTATGGCACAGTTACAGATTTTTTAAGAAAGAGTATGCTCAAAGAATGACAGACGAAAGATTGACAAAGCAGGTAGGTACTTAAAGCGAACGTGGCGGGTTATAGGTAACGGGGAGGAGAAGGTGGTGTCAAGAGTCTCCGAAACCGGCGTGTTTGTATAAAAAGGGTAATGAATGTGGAGGAAGCCAGGCGGATCTCCCAGGATCGTGAGGTTTGGCACTCGATACTCTCTGCCTACCTCGTAAGTTCGTAAGTGACTTGGCATGCAGATATATATATTAATCTAATCTCGATACTTGCAGAGGCATACTCTCATCAACATAAGTAGTATTTTTTTTTTCTTTTGTCAAATTTTGTGTTTTTGTCATCATTACCCCGGAGAAACTAGTAGAAAAATGTTTTTTGGCATTACGTTCGCACTTGTACATTTGTTTTAGTGCAATAAAGAATTAAACAAGTGATATATAAATGAGTAGGGATACTCTTAATCACGTTTAATTTTAGGCCGTATGGCTGAGAATTGCTCCCGTGAAAGAGGTCGAGGCACCAAACCTTTTAGAGGTCTCTTGGAGCCGTGTGCAGTGTACCTACTTGCCCCTTAGCCGTCGCATCTGCTGGGCAACTCTGCCCCAGAAAGATGTCGTCAGTACCATACTACAGGATGGTGGATGCTGGAAAGGCGATCAACTCACTCACGTGTTCCCATCACTTTTAAGCATCGAAGAGGACATTGCAGTTCCCGTTTTAGTCGATATTCTTTCACCTATATCCATTACCTACTCTATTACTAGCTGTAAATAATTG